>JAYXIM010036580.1:0-15673 GCA_037575425.1 Anastrepha fraterculus | reverse complement strand
AACTCAAAGCGCTTTCGCTGCTCAATTTCATGCACAATCGCCATGATTTTTAAAAAATAAAATAATTAAAAGGAAGTTCGCCAACTGCGAGAAACATATTTTTTGGAAATTATTATTTTTTGCTCCAAACTCGCGCTTTTATTTGGACAAACGCCCGTGGCAACTCAGTGCGTTATTCAGTCCTGTCACCTCGTCTTTCTCTCGCTCTTTCACTTTCAACTAGGCAAGGCTGTGCCCAGAGGTGTGTGTGTGTGTTTGCCAGTGAGTGGCGAAATTCTTAAAATTGTCAGTCGTTATAATTTTCGACAATTTTCTACTCTTTTATTTTTATTATTTGTTTGCGCTTTGCAGCATTGGGCACGATGATTTTCCAGTTGTTTTTCAATGTAGTTGAATTTTTCTTTTTTATTTTGACTTTTCTTTGCTAAAGCGAAAAATCTATTATTGCTGTTCTTGTGCGAGTTGTTAGGCGTGTTGTTATTCTTGTTCGTCTGCCAAAACGAATTTTTCGCTAAGATGCACGCAAAAGATGAGAAAAGTAATGAAATTTACGTTGATGCTGATAAAGCAGAGCCAGCGAAAGGAGAGGAAGCGAGTGAGTAGAGAATGAAAATTACGGAGCTGAGTGGATTTGAAGTGCACAATTCGGCTGATTAATATTTTTTTTTTGTAGTTATTTCTTCTCATTTTCATGGTTCTTATGGTTCTGAAACGCAAAACCCATTTTTTCTATTTGCAAACTTGTATTACAATTTTTTTGTTTTTTTTTTGTCTTTTTTGACTTGAAAGCTAAACCCATTTTTTCGAATTTTTTGCTTATTGTCTTTCCTAGTGCGTTCTTATTGCCATAATTTGAATTGTGTTTCCTTTTCTTGTTCTTCACATTTTCACATTCTAGTAACTTTTCACGCTCATTGCACGCCACTAAAATTACTTTGTGACTGCGTGGAAATATGAATTTTATAAAATTTTTGCAGACCATCACGAAAATTTTCAATGGCAGCGCATGAAAAATCCTGCTGTGTCTGATTGTTTTTTTTTTTGCGACTTTTTAAATAGATTTTTGCATTACAGTAATTTTGTCACATGCATTGAAATTTAATGGTAAATTAAGTTTTGTGTCAAACAATTTTACAAATACAAATATTCAAGCAAGCGCGAATTCGCTGAGGCACTCAACTTGAAATTTGCGCTTAGCTGAAGTTTGTTGCACTGTCTCAATATTTATTAGGCTTTGTGATTGTGTGTGTGCGAACGCATGCGGAACGGGACAATATGGTTTCTGCTGTCGGTTAATTGTGGTGAAAGATTTGTAAAGTGAGATTGACATATTCAGCGAGTCATCATGTTCCAGCAGAAATTGTCGAAGAAAAAACGAAAAAAGGGGCTCAGAATGTCATGTCAAGTAGCACTCTAGGAGAGCCAGATTTTCTTACTAATTTTAGCAAAGATTGTAGATTAAAAAGTTCAGCTCAATAAGTTACTCATCTTCTTTTTTTAATATTTACAGTTATCCAACGAGTTTAGGCGGGATTAAGAAGCGGTTTTTTTTCAAATAGAGTTCGCCCCTCGGCAGGCAATAGCAAACTTTTTATTAAGCCTTGAAAAAGCTAATAAAGCTTTCTTTCGAATGCTGCATGAAACTGTAGGTCCCTCCATTTAAGGAAAAACATCAAAACGTACATCACAAAAAGGTGAAAGAGCTCGGAGGAAAGTTGTAAATGGACAGTGTAAGGGTCCGAGAACTTAGAGTTATTTCGCCGTACAAAACCTAGTATGGAGTAAAAAGTAGATACGAAAAATTATTTTTGGCTATTAAATGACAAATAGTAGGCAAAAAACGTATCTAGATCTTTGAACTCATAAGCAGATAGAAGTAAAATGTTAGCAATACTGTAAGATATTTAAAACCTTTTGGCAACAATGACAGCTAGTGTTTTCCAGAAGATATTAACACTTTTTCCGATAGTCAAGCTGTAATCAAGGCACTGACGATGCAGTGGTGCAGATCCAAACTGGAGGAGGAGGTCAAATCTCTTAAGTGTGAAGGTAACATTTCTCTGATGTGGATTCCAGAATAAAGAAGAAAATAGAGGCGAATTAAATTGCTGATGAGCTTGCAAAGAATTGGTCTCAGAGATCTCCTACCCGGCCATCGGCATCCCTTTGACTAAAAGGAAATTGCATAACTCATTTCTCAGGAAAGCGCAGAAAAGGGAGCTTCATTTCTTCATGTGCTATTTCGAAAAGCCTTTGGCTCCAGTGCAATAGATGAGAACCAATAATTCTGGAGCTCCTCCCATTAAGTCTGCTAACTGTGTATCTGTGTTTACCGGTCATTGGGCGACAAAGCTAGGTTTACCATTGCAGAAGCTGTGGGACCTGTCTGAGAAGGAGATTTCTGTAGAGCATTTTCTCTGTAAATGTCCAGGTTTGGCAGCTAGACGATTAAGGTAACTGGGTGCTTCTTTCTTCGACAGCCTGGGGTAGTGCTCCAACATAAATCCCATCAACCATCTCCATTACATCAACAGCTCTGGTCGGTTGTAGATACCTGCCCGTTAGAGATCTCATAATGGTATCGAAGCGACGCTTTAGTGCTACTTGGAAAGTGCTCGACTGGTACTTCAACCATATCAACTACCTACATAAAGAGATGTCAGAGTTTTTTGGCGGGACAACTAGCAAGTACAACACTCAGGCAACATTAAGTCCATTGTACTGCACTCGGGTTCCCTTTTTAATTTTCTTCAAATCTACTTGACCTCGGAAGAAATCTAAGTAGATCTTGTGGCGCCAAGGAGCCATGGTAGTCGCTTTTTAACACATCGATGCCAAAGGCCTCAAGCCGGATTCCTGATTCGAGCGAAGACCAGACAGACGCAAAGAAAATGGTCCACCGTCTCATCCTTTTCTCCACATGCTGGGCAGGGTGCACTGTCTGAGATGCCTACCTTTGTCATGTACTTCGCCCACAGACAGTGGCCCGTCATCAGTCCAACCAGCTGCCTCCAGTCCCTTTTGCTGAATGACAGAGACTGTCCATGTGCAGCCAAGCCAATCTCGCTAGTGGGTTGAAGTAATCCGTTTGCTAACCGTGGCTTTGATGGCTGCAGAAGGGAGTGGCAGAACGGACACCGATCCAAAGATGTTGGCTTCAGAGTCCATCATAGCTAAAGAGTCAGAGATCTCGACATAGTTCAGCCAGGATTTATAGCACTCAACTACCTTTGAAGTGGTTAGAGGGCTGTCTAAGTCCATGAGCGCAGTTTTGCTGATGTCAGAGTCACTGCGCCAACGAACGAGCGAAAATGCTTCCAAATCAACAGCATAAGAAGAAAATTGGCAAACGGAAAACCGTTACTAGTGTCGTTAATAAATAAAACGAAGAGTATAGGTCCTAAAACACTACATTGAGGCACCCTGAAGTTGCAATGAAATGTTCTGAGCACTCACCTTGAATCATTACCACACATCGTTTATTGAATAGAGATGATTTCAACCATTGAAAGAAAATATAATATAATGCAAACTGAGCAAGGATAATTTAGGTAACATAATTGTGTGAGAAATTTTTCCTAATGAATTATTGGTACGTTTAGCTTTAAGAGGTTTTACTGCTAAGTTTCTTCTCCGATTTGTGGTGTGCACTTTAATGTTGTGCAATAACAGCCCAAAATAGTTACACCTTGGTGAAAGTGAAACGGTTTTACGCCAAACGTATCGTGTAGTTTATACCACCGTCGCATGGCAAATAGGCTTTATCGGAAATTGCTTCCTGGCACTCCGATGCTTTCCATTGCCTGCCGAAAGTCAGCCACTACTAGAACAAAAATTTCATGTATTAGAAAGTTTTATGTTCGCCTTAAATTCCTACATAATTTTTTGTTTTTTGATAAAGCAATAAATTTCTTACCTCAAATACTTGTACACTCAACGAATTCCTGAAAATAGACCACGACCACCACCACATTTATTCTCTCAGCATTTCGCTGTTAAATTTCAACAATGGGTTAATTTGTATTACAGTTAAAAAAAAGAACTGAAAAAGTAAAAGAGGTCATGATATAATTTCAACTAAAAATATCATTGACTGCCTTTTTACGCCATTGAGTCTATACAATTAAAAATAGCAACGACTGAAATGGAGTAGAATAAAAATAAACTAATTTAACAAAATCGCAAAGAGTAATTAAAGTACAACTTCGAGAATAGGTAAAGTGGAGCAAAAACTACCGTTAACAATACATTCACGCCGCATGAAGGTTAGCCACTTTAAGCGTCGTGTTGCAGGCGATGAGCTGCGGACAACCATTGTTAACCGGCGAAAGGACGCGAACGGAATGTGAAATTAGCGAATGTGGTGAGGAGCACAAGAAAGGTAATCAGGAAGACGGATTGTGTTGAGGTAAATGAATAGCAATGAATAGCAAGGAATACAAATGAAAAATCGATGGCGTTAAAAAAAATTGCAAAGAACTTTAAAAAAGCCACGTATCGAAAAGCAGTAGCAAAATTGTAATGCGGGGGCAACAGCAATGTTAACTTGCAGTAAAAACAAAAACTAGGTAATGTAAAGTTTAAAATTCTATGCGCTATCAAAAACCCGCACGGATTTCTTTCCTGCGTACGATGTAATTAATTAGAAAGTTTTAACAACTACAACAACAAACAGCGTTTCTAGGTACGTTGAGCTTTATTAAAACTAAAAGTTTCATAAAATAACCGCAACAACAACGCGAACATGGATGTTAAATTGCAAAAAAAAATCAGAACTGTGACGTGACTTGAAATTGTATAAGTGATCAGTGGAATTTTCTTCCGCTCTGCTCGACTGAGTATCCATGTATTTGGCGGTTATGTGCAGGAAGGTGCAAAATTACCTCGATTTCATGGAGGAAATTAATTAGAGCTTGTCACGTATAAGCTAAATATGTTGGTAACAAAGCCGAGCGTAGGTTTTGAGGGCGAACACCTTCCAAACCACAATACTGAATTTACTGTTTCGTTAAGTATACAGGATATAGTGGATTTTGCGATGTTGTTTTATTTAAAAAAAATTAAGAAAATCAATTTTTTGCGGCTTCTAATTGATTTATTCGAAAGTTCAAACATCTCCACTCGTTATGGGATACGATTCCATCCATGTTCTACTTCGGCTGGTTTCCTGGTGATGGTTTCATGCTTTCTCTCAAGAGTGGATTGCTCGACATTCACCTAAAGAACCTGAAACGTTAATGGACTATTAGCTTAAAATCAGTACCTTCATGGTACCCCCACAAGATAGAAGTCTAACGGCGTCAAATCACAGCTTCAAAGTGGTGAATTGATATCATTGAAATGGCTGATAACGCGATTACCGAACTTGGCGCGCAACAGATCAATTGTGGCATGAGCTGAGTTGAGTTGCATGGCACGCCATCCTGCTCAAATCAAACATCGTCAAAGTCCAATTTTCGGCCATAAAAAATCATTTAACATAGCTCTGTAGCTCTCACCCTTGAACGGCAATGGATTTCCAACACCATTTTCTCAGAAAAATGGACCTACACCGCTCCAAAAGGCGCTAGATACTGTCACCCTTTCAGGCCGCATTAGCTTCTCGACGAGCACTTGCGGGTTTTCGCCTTGTCCCCAGGTAATGCACTTGTGCTTGTTACCATAGCCGCCGAGATGAAAGTGAGCTTCTTCAGAAAAAATGGTTTTGACTTATTTTCAATAAAACTTTTGTTTGAGCTACACAAAATTGACTTTAGAAATAATATTGCAATATTTTCGAACATTTTTCAATTCGTTTCGCGGGGATATTCTATTGAATTACTGTAAAACTTTCCAGCGCGAAGAAGATGTCACTGTCAAAACATCCTAAGATTGGTAAAACCTCGTTATGGGCCACCCAGTACGATATACTAAGATAGCCCAATGAACCATTTTTTTTTTTTATGTAACGCCAAATTTTTTCTATGGCTTATATCTAAAAAAAATTTCATATCCCTTATAATAAAAATTTTAAATGTTAATTATTTTCATGGTAACCTCCGAAAAGCCTCCTGAAAAAATGTTAAAAACTAAAGTGGCTTAAAATTATTTATCTCGTTTTTTTTTTAATTTTGGTATCCTTGGTTGGACATTTTGAGCAGTTAATTAAGGAAAATGAAGAGCAGCTAATAAAGGAAAATATAGAATTCCGATCTGTAAATAATTTATACCGAACTCCCGGAAAAATACATTTTCCAATGGAAATGCTATGGTAAGTTTTGAAGTGTTGGCGGCAATGGTAAATATTAAAAAGAAGAAAAAAATTAATATATGTCTAGTGGTTTTGGCCATAGAACAAATTTAGGCGATAGAATGAAGGAAAAAATTTGTTGGCCATCCTAATGCATACCTAGAATTTTTAGCATTCCCTTTTTTTCCTGATTTGTTAGCTGTTGTGGCTGAATTTCGCATATCCGCAAAACTGATGCGGATAAGATGATTTTGAGCAATAATGGCAGATTCATCAGAATTTTGCAAGCTCCTCTTCGCGAAATTCGTTATCAAACGACCTTACAAACAGAGTGAGTCCCTAATATGCGACTTCTTCAGTTTTATTCTAACAAAGATTGTACGAGCTACAGAACTACTAAATCCTTCAGGAGCCATCTCTGCAGGGCAGTTACTGGCATATGGCGATACTAATAACAAGCAGCATCAACAACTACGTCATTAGCTTTCCTCTACAATTGACGATGAAATTAAGCATATATTTTTGGAGGAGAGCAAGAGGAGAGAGAAAGCCAAACCATCTCCCTTCATCAAACAAACAGTCAGCGCACTCGTGCTTCAACAAACCCTTCACTGCTGGTAGCATAATTTTAAAGTGCCAGAATTCGTTTAGCAGGGAATTCGTAGATGTTCTATACAATATTAGAAATCTCAAAAAGAATATCTATGATCAACAAATGATTCTTGAGAATAATTAGGCAATGGAAAAAAGATGTTCTCTCTCGACGTACGAAACCCATACTTCATAAATCTCTACAAGGCCCTTCCCAATGTATAAAGAAAAAGCTTGAACGATGACAACACTATGCACGGTCCTTATAGGGTTCGAGAGAAAGCTTTATGAACCTTCACGCGCTAATAACAGCAAATTCCGCAAACAACATAAGACTTACGACATTACGGTCGCTATAGAATAAAGATCTAGTGGCTTCAGTCACAAAAGTGCTTCCAGCTTCCTCCTTCGCGGTATTCAGGGCAAATTCGACGAATGCGTTGCATTGCATCAAACGCTTCAAAACGCCAAGCGAGAAAATTAAAAATACTGGAAAGTTTGCAATTTGAACATCCACTGTGTTAATCATTTTCGACCACTCGCCGCTTTGTTAGAGCAAGGCTATGAATTTTGGCTTCTATGTCATGAGGGCAAGTAATATTCGTTCTCTCAAGCTGGAGAGTATTTTCAGATTTGCTAAAGAATCTGCAAAATTCTCACGAAACTAGCTATCTCCCTCTCTGTCTCTATTCTATCCTATCGCATTTTCTTTGTCACTTCTCTCGCCTAGATTGACCCTTTTACTTTCCACAGCTTCGAATAGAAGGGGCTTCAAAAAAGAAAAATGGTGGAGAAACAAATTTACTTCTCTATCTTTTGCTTCATTTAAAATTGTTTTATTCTCCATTTTTCCAATTAATCATTTTTTAATGTTTTGCTTTTTATAATATTTTAATTCATTGCACTTGTAACTTATAAATTCACCTCCTGAAATTGCGTAAACGGTTTTCGTGTCAAAGTATCCGAACTCGATGACTTTTTAATCCTTGCCACATTCTCTCTGTTTATTCTCAACTTTGATTTGCAAACTTATAATCCAAATCCCCAGTGGTCACTAAAAACTCATTTAAAGTCAAGAGCGTTCAGCCATAGCCTTTGCACTCTCCCTCTCTCTCTCACCCACACCCTCTCTGGTTAAGGTAACTGTTTACGTACGAGTATCTGTATATGCAAATGCCTTTGTGTAGAGACTGTGAGGCTTCTAAATTTAGCTGGGTTGGTAGCTTCACAGAATTTGCGGATATATGCAAATGTAAGCGTAAATCAGTTAATAATATGAGAAAGTTTTTTTTCAAAGTATAAATCGTTTGGCACACATACATAACATACACTTGTGTTCACATAATTAAGTCAAGTTAAATTTTTGTTATACTCGCAACGTTTTTAATTTTTAATAATCAAGTTTTGATTTAAATTTGTTTTTTATAAAAGGAGAGCACGAAATTCGAAATTCAAAAAATTTCAATATATTGGACTGTCATCAAATTTTGAAATTTTTTCAAATTAAAAAAAAACATTGCATACACAATTGCTCGTCCATTAAATTTTAGCATACAAAGTGTAAGTTTGAAGTCCCTCAGAATTCGCGCTGTTTTTTGGAAACTTTTTTTCATATAATTTTGAGCTTTTCTGCCATATAAAAGTCTTCCGAAGATGTTCAGAATTTGGATTATAGTTTGAAAAATATGGCGCACATTGCAGTAATCCTTACTTAAAGTGACTAAATTATGAGAGCCCAAGTGTTTAATAGTAAAACTTTGTTAATCTTATTTGATACTGTTTTCAAACGAAGACAATGCACTTAAATTCATCATATAAATTTGGCTAATTTCTTTGTGCGATTGCCTCTCACCCTCCGACTTTCACGCAATGCCCCTTTATCATTCCGCTTAAATGCAATTTCTAAGGAAAAACAAATTATTCAACTTCATCGCGCTGTCAATTATTTCGTAATTAATATCTTTGAGTTGCCGTCTATACAAATTATTCACGTTCGGCCGTCTTTTAGGCGCACGCAAACCATCTTCAAATGTAGCAGACTTGATAAATAAATTACAAAGTGAGTAAGAAAGTTTTCTTTGTAATTTGATTAAAAGTACACACAAAATTTCACGTCCTTCCATAACTGGTTTGCTACAGGTCGTGCATTTAGCATTCAAAAACTGAGAGGTGTGTTAAGGTGCTTACACTGTGCAACTCAAAAAAGAATTATCAATGTTTTGACAAAAACGTATGGTAAAAAAGGCGAAGGAATAATAACTGGCATTCACCGTTTTTTAAATTAACTTATAATTTTTTGTTTGTTGCGTTGAAGCTTTTTCCTTGGTGAAAAGGCGCACGAAATCGCAAGTTTCTTATGTACATCTGTGAAAAAATTTACTAAACAAATTTATAGCATGGCAAAAGCGCAAAATGAATGGTTAAATTCTACAAAAATTGCTTAGCTCCAGGTATACTTAAGCGCCGACATTGCACTGAGCAGAAATTCACCTCTTCTTTACTAAAGGAGATCATTAGACCATAAATGTATAAGTACTAAAGGCTAGCAAAGCACACGAATTCAATCGATTACCAAATGATTCGCAAAAACGTAATACAATTAAAAAAAGGATAATAAAATAGTACAACAGAGCCAGACAATATGGGTCTGAAAAGCATCCGCAGTATAGAATGACTAAGAGCAAACTTAAAACAACTATAAGTATCACGAAAAGTGAAAAATGGAAAGAACTTCAAAACGACATTAACCGTAACCCTTGGGATATCGGTTAGAAGATTTTCACATACACCAGCACTTGAAGAGGCGCAGTTGGAAAACATTGTAAACTCCCTATTTCTGACAGGTGAAGCTGGAACGCATAAACTTGAGTAGCTCACTGGAAGTTAACCCCCAGCTTTTATGGAAGAGAAACTTTAAATAGACGCATGCACGCTAAAACCCCACAAAGCGCCTGTTCCTAAAGGAATCCCGACCAAAAAACTAAAAATCATCGCAAGCTCGCGGCCTCATTTAAGGTCCGTTTGACTGCCCGAGTGTTTCCTGAAATATGGAGAAAACAAAAGCTTTTTCTTATAAGTAAAGGTAAATGGGATATCGACAGTCCATCGTTGTATAGACCACTTTGCTTGCTTGATACAGCAAGTAAGGTGTTAGAGCGACTTCTAAAGACGCTTGAACGAATCCTAAAATACGTGGGAGGCCAGTCAGACAGACAGCATGAATTCAGATTAGGAAAGCCGCAATCGATGCGATTGAAGACGTAGTGAAGAGTATCGAAATCGTGCACGGCAAAAATCATCATACCAGACACATTAAAAACGATTTCAATACTGCGAGCAGGAAAGAAATGATACAAAAACTCAAGAGAAGCTTCCATATTCGTTCCTACCGTATAAAAATGATTCAGAGCTTTCTGAAGTATCGCGAATTGATTTACGAAACGACAAGAGGACCATACCGAAAAACTATCTCAGCAGGAGCCGCCCAAGGATCGATACTTGGCCCGAACTTATGAAATGTAAGCTACGTCGAAGTCCTACGCATCGACATGACAGTTGACTGTAACCTCGTTGGCCATCCAGATTATAGAGCGGCAGTTATGAATGAGTGGAATACAACAATAGCGCAGGGTAAGTAGAACCAAGTCATGATAAGGATGCAACACTGACTTGGCTCGCATGGTGCTAGCCTAGTCACTGAAAAGACGGAGTGAGAATTAAACAAGAAAACACTTACTGTGAGAAATAGACATGCGAGTGTGGTCTGAAACCATAAAAACGAAAACTGTTTTAAAATAGCGTTGGAAAGCAAATAGCTTTGAATGCCAAAAAAAAAGAATCCGCGTGGTGAAATCAGAACACAAACAAGCCAAAAGTGGCAATGCAGATGATTCGCAGAGACTACAGGAATAGGGACACATACAGTTAGTAACAGAAGTAAGTATACCTACACCGGACACGTTTTCAATTTTCCCCCAATCGATTCCTTCAAACAACCTAAGTTATAATAAAATTGTGTTTTATGTGTATGAATGAAATACAAAAATCATATTTAATCCAAATAATGACAACATTTTAAAAAGGAACAAAATTATAGCTTTTTATATTTAACTTTATAAAAATTCATGTCTCAAAAGTAAGTATACAATTCATCATATTATTAATTTGTGAAATCAAAAACATAATTAAAATCAAATCCTAGTATTTGGGAGGATAACCATTAGACTTTACAATCGCTTTAAGTCATTGATGTCATTGATTTCACCAAGTTTTCAGTTACAGCTGGTGGTATTTTATTCCATTCCTCTTGAATGAAGTTTTTCAGTTGCTCCTTATTTCTAATCGGATGTTTACGTATTTGCCGCTTTAAATGTTCGATTGGGTTGGTATCCGGGGACTGTTGCGTGTTTTCAGCTCTTTTCGCACATTGTATAACGGCCACTCTCATACAATGTTGGATGTGTGCTTGGGGTCATTATTCTGCTGGAAGATAAACGTTCCTCCAAGGCCTAATTTCGTAGCGCTTTCTTTTAAATTATTTTTCAAAATATTTAAATAACCATATCGGTCTATAATATTTTCGATGAATACCAAGTTTCCAACCCTGTTCGCAACCATACATCCCCAAACCATCACAGAGCCCCCTCCATGCTTCACATGCGAGCACATATTGTTTGGATCCAATTCCGCGTTAACTCTTCTCCAAACTTTTTCACGGCCATCAGATCCACAGATACTGAACTTACGCTTATAAGAAAGTATGACTTGGTTCCAAAATGTTTGGTCATATTTTTCATGATCTTTTGCGAATGAAATCCGTTTACTCCGTGACACTACTCACGAAGGGCTTTTTCCTAACACTGCGCCCATGATAACCAGCACCCGGCGAATAGTTTGGGTGCTAAATTGTTTTCCAGTCTCATTTTCAACTTCAGATTTCAATTTGGGGGCACTTATTTTGGGGTTTGTCCTGATTTTCCGTACGACTAAGCTTTTTTCTCTGGGACTTAAGAGCGGCGGACGCTCACAACGCTCTTTGTTAGTGGTGCTTCCCGCACTTTTATATTTATTCACAATCTTTTGAACTGTAGCAAAACTCCTATCTATCAAACGACCGATTTCTCGCAATGATTTATGTTCCTTGTTCCTATTTTATAATCAGTTTTTTTAAATCATCAGAAAGCTCTTTTCCTCTTGGTACCATTACTAAAAATGCCGCAAAAATTAATACAAAACGTAATTACTTCCCTACATTTTTAAACTCACTTTAATTATTTCCTTTTAGTAGCTTTAACTTTTTTAATCAATACGTAAAAATAAGTCTTATGCTAACTGAACAGTCGTTTGCAGTATACTAATAATTTAGGCTCCTGTATTCTTAATTATGTTACTAACTGGCAGACCCCCGGAAAAGCACACTTTTACTTCACGTATGTAGTTTCTCTCCGTTCACGGGTTTTTAGGCAATACCTTTCCAAACTAATTTATTTCAACAAAAAAAAAGTTATTTTTTTTTGGAGCCAGTGAAAAAACTATAGGGCCTCAATATTTAGAGCAGTTTTGACTACTTATTGTTTTTTTTTTTTTAATTTTTATTTGGTTTTTCTAAAAATACTTTTTTATAAATACAAAAAATATCATATAAAACAAAGCTTCAAACTTGGCACAAGATTCATAAAAACTCGAAAACTGTTTATCAGAATTTCACTCTTTTCCAGCAGAATATTTAGAAAAAAGTTCGAGTCCGCAGTTTAAGGTACATTTAATTTTAGTAGAATAAAACGCAAGTGACAGAAAATTCGCGTTGATTTTCTCCCCTGACGGTGTTCCGCATTTTCACCGTATAATGACAGGAAAAAATTATCAAAACTCAATAAGAACTTTGGGCCAATTCAGACTTGAATTTCTTATATTAATATAACATAAAATTGTACGTCATAAAATTCTGGTTCATATTCGTTTTTATAAACATTAGAGTTCTGCATGAATGCAAATAATTCGCCTATTTAACCACTGACAAATATGTCAGCTTTGACTTCATTCACGCCCCAACAAATTACTTTCGAATTCAGAATCAAATCACCCGCAGCACTAACTTGTAGGCATAGAATTCACCCATTCTGTTTTGAATGAACGCTGTGGTATGTGTCTCTGCTATGAATTCAAGTCTCATTCATTTATGAAAAGGTGTGAAGTTTGAATGATTGAATCACTGAAGTTCATGAATGATTTCGTTGTGGAATGAAGCATTGAGTAATTAATAATATAGAATCACAATCACTCAATTCGAGTTATATAGATGCAATCGGTCGGGTAAAAAGAAGAGGCAAATCTCTATATTACTTACTCATTGAGTGAACCCACCGTGTGAGCCAACAAGTGTTCGTTTCTAAAGAGAACGAATTTAAAGTTGCTTCAACACTTTTGTGTGGCATATTTTTAGTTTGCTGTGTTAAGAAAGTATTTTTGCTTATTTATCTAAGAATAACAGTTGCCATAGTTTGGTACAAAATAAAAATTTCCCAACTTCTTGCAGTAACCAAAAATAAATGTTCCGCTATACCATCCCCTGTCAGCTACGTTCTTTTCTTTGTGTTACACGCTTTTAGGCGTTTTTGCACTTTTTCACCTTTATATTTGCATAAAGTGTGCGTTTGGTTGTTTTGTGCATTCCTACAAAGAAAACCCTCATAGCACCAAATCCACCAGTCACCAACAACAGTAACAATAACAACAACATTTTCAAAAATATTTCAGCCCAAAAGCACAAACTGAAGGGAAAAAACTGTATTACCACTGTTTTGCTGCTGCCAAAATTATTCTTTTTGGCTTCTTTTTGGCAAGCGATGCTGTGAAACTATGTTTTTTTTTTAATATTTTCTCCCCCGAATTATACTGTTACTTATGTTGCCTATTTACAGGCGATTCATTTTGTTATTGCGCATTGTAGCGTAGTGAAAATGTTGAAAGCGAAATGCTTACCGGATTAGGCAGGCATCAGCTGTAGCAGAGTAGCGGCACGAACAGCAAACGAAATTAAATTATAATTTTTATGGTGGCTGTCTAGGAAAACCAAAAAGAAAAAAATTTGAAGCCACCATTCATGCGCTTCTTATCCACCGCATTTTTATTTTTAATTGGTGCAAAAATTTACTTTTAACCTCAATTTTTCGTTTGCCAAGCAAAGGCGTGTCTAGCAGAAGGCAGTCTTTATATTTTAATTTACTTTACTCCATTCCGTCCACCGACTATTCATTACTTGGTCGTTGCATAGTTGCAGGCATTTATGCGTGAAATTTTAATCGCCGTTATATCCTTATTACCCGCCTGTGTACGTCTGCTTTCGTATTGCACGCCTTTTAGCTGGCGAATCCCGAGTTTTTCGCTTCAAATTTTGCCAGCATCTATGTATGGTTGTGTGAGAGGAGAAGGTGAGAAATATTATTTTTTGCATATTTTGGTGCGCGCGCAAAAAGTTGCCACTCGAATTGTTCACCTAAAAGAAAATTAATTAATGAAGTCACTTTTGCGTTTGTAATTAAAAGTGTGTCATTTTAAAATAAAAACAAATGTACTGATTAAATTGGAAAATATACAAACTACCGGGCATGCATTTATACATTTAGGGAGCCGAGCTTTTGATGTGCTTTTCAGTTTTTTTATTTGTTTTTTTGTGTTTTAAAAATCTGAAAAAGTTCCGAAGCAAAAATCAAATACTTCGCACAAAATGTACTGCATACTCTAAAGCCATTTGTACACACGCACACACATACAAAGGTAACAGTAATCGAGAAAGTGAGTTACCCTCCAAAGGCGTACAAAATGAAAGGCGCAAAAAATTTTAAGTGCGCAGAATGTACGGCATGAAAAAAAAACAAAGAAAAAAAACCATAAAACTCCTCAATTGTTTTTGTGAAACCAGAAATTTCATTTGTTACGATTTTCTATTAAATTTAAAGTATTCAAATGTAACTAACAAACAGAATTTTGAAGCAATTACATAGAAATGCTGATTACTCTGTAGGCAAGACAAGCTGATTAAGAAAAATTGATAAAATCTACTCACTTAGCGTGACTGCTTGCACAGTAGCTCTCCGCATATAACTTCCTGGTTACCACACCACATTTTTCCGCACTAAAAATGCGCACAAAAGTATGCTTGATAAAACTCGCCTTGGCCTTCTCGACTTTGTGCCCACCGCGGGCACAACATTGTTCTTCAACCCAGGCACACTAATGCGTTAGGGTATTGTAGCTTACTTGGCATAACGGTTTTTGGTAGCAGAATAAGATCCGGGTTGGATCTACTTATTTTCGCCAAAATTTTAAAAATAACAATAGATATAGGCATATGCATATCAAAATTTTCAGAATTAAGAGGGCAATCAATTTAGATAGGTCTTATACGCTTCCTGAGGTGAGTGTTTTGCAAAAGTGAATAAAAAGATTTTTTTTCCAAAAGATGTTCAATGAAAAACTTTAATTTTTCTCCATATAAATTTTTAAAAAGTTTATTTTATCCTAAAAAGTAAAAAAAAATAAAAATATTAAGAAATCGAAAATATTTAACTTCAAAAACTCTACATCATAAAATTCAACTGGGGGGGCGCATGGATGTAATGTGTATGCGCCTATCGTGATACCGTTACTTTTTCTCAGCGAATTTGATAATACCAGCTAATTTCCACGACGTCGCACTGGTGCGATTGGTGATCAATGTGCCCAGATTAACATTTTCGTAAATTGATTTAGCTTTGTTTTGGTTCTCTAGCCTCGGAGTTTTAGTTAGTTCTTCTTGAAACTTTTGAACCACTTTTCATTTAAATGGGATGTTTATAATTATGCAAAATATAT
>JAYXIM010036579.1:0-55221 GCA_037575425.1 Anastrepha fraterculus | reverse complement strand
GGTTGCTGCGTAACTACCATTCGGAATTCACAGAGAGAACGTAGGTTCGAATCTCGGTGAAACACCAAAATTAAAGAAAAACATTTTTCTAATAGCAGTCGCCCCTCGGCAGGCAATGCAAACCTCCGAGTGTATTTCTGCCATGAAAAAGCTCCTCATAAAAAATATCTGCCGTTCGGAGTCGGCTTAAAACTGTAGGTCGCTCCATTTGTGGAACAACATCAAGACGCACACCACAAATAAGGAGAAGCTCGGCCAAATACCCAAAAAGGGTGTACGCGCCAATTATATATATATATAAATAATAAATAAAAAATAATATATATATATATTACATATTAAAGATATCTATTTATATATTCTTAAAATAATTTATTAATTTCTAAGAAATATGAAAGAAAAATGCTGCTTTTCTTCGGTGAAGGTTTTTAACTCCTTTGGACCTATGATTCTATTGAGGCTTGAAATAAAGGTCAAGGTAAACGCTTGGGTACCACAATAACTACTTAATGGAACGTAGTGAGAACAAAGAAGTAAGAAAGTACGAGATTCAGCTGATTTTAATTTGGGTTGGCTGTTAATTTTTAGAATAAAACAAACTCGGAGACCATTGGAGTTATAGTTTGTAACTTTAAAAGGACGAGGGTCCTGATGTTGTTCCACAAATGGAGGAACCTACAGTTTTACGCCGCCTCGGCAAAGTTAATGATTTTCTATGAGGAACTTTTTAATGGCAAAAATGCACTCGGGGGTTGCCATTGTCTACCGAGCAGCGGTCGAGTTTTTTCCCTCAATTGGTGCTGCGTGCCCGGTGTTCCGAACCAAGGCTCTTCCGAATTGTAATCACGAATTTGGCCATTCGCTGCGGCGGCCGCCCAAATCACTTATAAATCTTCATTTTTCACTGGAGAAGTCCCCATGAACAGACGGTATCTCTTAAAATATTGAGTTTGAACGTTTTTCTTGCTCAGTAAGGAAATTAATCATGACGAGAACTGAAATTTGATCCATAGTTGATACTTCATTCCCTATTGGCTTATTCTTCCGGCGATATCTCAGAAGTTAATGAGATGATTTTACCGAATTTTATTATTTAAAGTGGTACTGCAAGTTGCAAAGAGGTACTGAGTATAGTAAGACCTTGAACTTCTCTTTCACATCTCCTTTCCACCAACTTATTAATGTCCTCTTGTATTTTTTTTTATGTTATTCAAGCGTAAAGCGACCGACTGTCACTTCTACCTACCTACCTAAGCATAAAACGTCTCATTTGCTGGTGTGGATTGAGATTAAGTGTTACCACTATTCAATTGCTTTGAGCTCGGAAACTTCTGATAAGGTATCGAGTACTTTAAACAAATTTTAATATTTTTGTATGCATACATTTTTTAATATTTAATAGGTTTAGCATCTCGGCAAGCAATAGAAACCTCGAAGTGCCATGAAAAGCTTCACATAAAATGCGTCTGCTATTCGGAGGCAACATGAAATTCTAGGCGCTTCATTGGTAGGACAACTTCAAAACGCTCAACCCTTATTAGAGCAGATGTTTGGCCAAATACCAAAGAATGCGCCAATTGAATATTCACAAATATCTAAAAACGTGGGCGGAATACGGAGTAATACCCATCCGGCATGAAGTATTTCTGGGATTATGCCCCTTTATGAATATTTTTCCGTATCGGCACTCAATTCTAACCTGGGCTTACAAGCCTTAAATCACTCGGATGGTCCCTCATAAACTATTCTATACTCAGATATTTGTGTCTGTGTTTTGACTATCTGATCCGTCAAATATTTGGCTACGTTTTTTCAGCCAAAAAGCCTCTAATGCTTGATTAGTTCTAATCAGTATAAAATATTCTACTGCGTAACGAAAGTAAAGTGAGAAGTGCGAAATTTCATTGAAATTACAATATTATTTTCTATTTTGCATACTTCGCGCCTATGCGAAGTAAAAGAAAATATTTGAAAATTCATTTCACTTATCAGAAAACACTAAAAAAGAGACCGTGAACAGATAATTCAATAAAATCGCCCCAACAAAGCAAAGGTCAATGCGAATGGCGCGTTGGCACAGCAACGATTTAGTGGTGGATTTGGCGGGTGAAGCAATAAAAATATGCGCGCGGCTTGAAATAATTTCAATTGAAGTTTAAGCTGCTGCAAAGTAGCCAAAATCCCACAGGCGCAAATAAAAAACCTGGATGGTAGAAGACGGTGGAAGAAAAAGAATAAAATGAAAGCAAAAAAAATCAACTGGAGGTTAGTAGCGCAAAATGTTGATTAGTTCAAATTTGTGGGGGAAAAAATTCCGCAGATATTCTGGGAAATGAAAAGAAAAATAATAATAATAAATAAAATTGCTAAGGCTGTAATCGGCAAATAAAAGCTGGGCAAGTGAAAATAGGTAGACCATAAAAGGGAGCGCAACAATTTATGGAATGAAATGAAGTGATATTTTTATGGTCGCATCATTAATGCGTTTGACCAGCTTGTGGATCAAAGCTTTAATAGCTCACGAGGAGGGTCATGTACGAGTGTATACCCAGCCCAATCATTAATTATTATATAATATTTCGAGCTTTTTATGCTTAACAACTTATGTGCATGCATTTGGTTCTTCGGCCCTTTGTTGAAGTTGTACAGATGAGAAACGAGGATTTAATGGCTTCTGTAAGCAGCAGGTGCCAAATCCTGTTGAGCGAAAAAAGATGTTTACAGTATGGTTTTACTGAACCGAACATATTGAAATAGTGAACGTAGAGCGCTAATTTGAAGAGAGTAGCCGAGCTCGATTTCGAAAAAATGAAAAAAAATCAACTAATGCTGAATCCTACCAACTGCTTCCAAAATATGTTACATTGAATACTGCGTGCGTGTGCATATTGGCGAGAAAATTATCTTTTTTTTTATTTCTTTCGACGATGGTTGAAAATGGTTCACATTCTGGTAGATAGGGATCTCATGAGTTTAACCAGATCCTAAGAAGAGTTGATCGTTTGTTGTCATTGTTGTTGTAGCAGTTCATCAAGCCCTTCAAGTATGGTGTAGTTACCGATCGTCATTGTCTATCTCATCCAACGGTAGACCCAGGAAACGTACTGTTTCGATAGATTGGGTCCAGAGGCAGAAGGGTTTTAGGTGAGTGGGTTCAAGAGGGCATGTGAATAGGTGGTTAGTATCGAGCGGGGTGCATTTACATACCAGACATGTATTAAGTATTTCGGAGTGAATTCCAGATGAGTAGGAGTTTAACCTGCTACATAAACCTGAACGTAATTGAGCCAAAGTTACGCGGGTTTCACGAGGTAGAGGCAGCTGAAGCTCTTCGTCTGCGATGGGTGATGGTTGGACTCCCATGACGGCATTCGTGGCCGGGAGTTTAGAAGGGTTGCAAGAGACTCCCGATGAATGGCGTTTCATTTAATTTTCGGGAATTATAGGGATTATATTGTTGCACTTCACCCTTATTCAACTGTCATTCAAATAGTGAAACCTTGCATAGTATGCAAGACTAGGGTACGCGTACAAAAAATCTTTGGCAGTATGCTAACCGCATCTTAAACTAACGAAGTTAAGCACGTTTATAAACGCCAAAAGATGGTTTAAACGAGATCCGATGGTGTAAAGAAGAAGTTCCAATGGTACCACAACGGATCGACGACAGGTCTAAGTGTGTCATATTTGTAGCCACTAGACCTACCAACCTACTTACTTATGCTCGCCATCGTTCAAGTTGCAGGAGACCCTCTTCTTCAAGCATTTTTCGGAGAAAGTGTCTTGAACTATCGTTAAGAGAGAGGAACCAGTATGCACTTATTTCAACTGAGGTACTAAGCTCTTTGCTATAATCTTCCTCCCTCTCTTTGATTTTCGTCAAGAGAAATTCACAGGTGACAGTCTATCGGTCCCTTGCTATAATCTTCCTCCAACTCTTTGATTCTATCTACAAAGATCCGACAGGTGAGAGTCCATTGGTCTGCTCTTCGAAATAATTCACAGATATCTATTAAAACTATTCTGATGCTAGGAAAAATTGTACTTAAAACATTCTTATCTTTTGATTGCTCCAATTAACTGCTTCAATCGAGACTGTGTCTAAACTTCTTCAGATCCTCGAAAAGCGCTCCCTCTATAGACTGAAATGCATGGTGCTATGTAGGGAAGAGAAGTAGAGTGTTAAGTGAATTTTTATTCATTTCCATAGCTCGTTATGACCACTATCCGGCGCTCCTACGCTCTCGCTCATAAGGTTAGCGATCCAGCTTCCCGTTTTTTTTTTCAAATTATTTCACACGCCGTTAGTTCCTGCTCTAACTTTGTGCCCAACCCATAGGGCATACATACTTGAACTAGACTACCCAGACCTGCTTGAAGGCTGCGAGAAACCGTGAACTCGTCTGTTTTCTTATACACTAGCACTCTTCTAGCTCGTGGAACTCAGTACAAAATTGGAGATGCGCTGTTGAAGAATGTCTTGCATATTCGTCGAGAAAAATCGCATAAGCTACCATTAATCCTAGAAATGTGGTCATAACTCAACTGTCTACAAAAGAGGCTACTTTCGGACGAGCGATGAACATAATGCTTTCAAGACTTGTCGCGATGTTAATTAAGTAATGACTATCTCATTATAGTTACATATAGAGGAAGCCAGATCACGTTTGGATCACACATTTTTAACCATGGGTGTAGTTTTTTGAGCCAGCGATCTGAGATGATAGGAATCTCATCATCGCTTAGAACAATATCAGTTTCCATGCCATTTCCGTCGGCGAATAAACGACGAATTCGTCAATCTTTGCGATCTCGTACTCATGGCTTTGATACTTCAACTCGCTACGGCTCTTCCCTTCAATGAGATTCTCTAACGTCTGGCTTCGGTGAATTTTAAAGTACACAAGTAAATCGGTCATGGAAACACGTGTCTATGTTAGTTGCTTTGATAATTCATTTCGACTATTGCAGAAGCTGGACGAACGAGGGAGAGGAAGAGTCCGTTAGACATCTTCTCGCTAACTGTGCCGCGTAGCATACCACTAGGTTTAGATTCTTTAACCCATCGTTCTTAAATGATACTGATTACCTCAGGGATATCAGTGTCAGCTAGATCAATGGGTTTGTAAATGAAACAAAATGTTTTAACGAGGAGTAAAATGATACTGTGCTATCATAATGGATTGGTAACGATCTAAGTGAGTTTTTTGAGAGACCGACTGCCACTTCTTCCTACCCTACCAAACCAATAGCGCGTTAAGTGTACTTTGACATCATTTCGATAAGAACGTTCAGTGTTAAGAATTACTTTTTCAACAGTACCAAATTTAACGAAATTTGTACCTTCCTTCCTACCTACCTTGTACCTGAAAGAAACAGCCTTGAGTAGTGTCTCGTGTAACTATTTGACTTACTTCGGCAATTCTCAAGGAACCGTTGATGTTTCTCTTATGCAACATGTTATCGATCCAAAGAGTAAATATTGACTGAAGTCCTACAGTAACCATAGTGAAGAGAAGGAAATTCAGCTTAATATGGTAAATACAGGGTCCGGCACTCGAAGTGTATACAACTTCAGACCGCTCGCGCAGCTGATGCACGGCTTCAACCTCAGACAAACAACCGCGGCAGACCATGCACCGTCTCACAAAGCTCGAGTGAATCAAGAATCGCTAAAAACAACGATCCGAGCTTCATAACGTCCCCACAATAGCTCTCAAATTCACCAGACTCGAATCGGATGCATTTTTCTCTTGGAGCCATTTTGGAGAGCAAGGCCCGAACTAAAAGATTCACCACTCTCGAGGTGCTGAAAAAAATTATTGTCCGTGTGTGGGCCAAAATTCCTGCAAGTTACATTCGGGTAGCTTGCGATTCGTTTCTGGATCGCCTCAGGTCCATAGTCAAGGAAAAAGGTGGTCATATCGCAAAAGTAAAATGATTCTTAATTTCGTATTAGTTTCACACATTTTTTATCATACTTTGAATTGAATAAAACAAAGTTTTCAAACTAAATTTATGGCCTTTTTAATTGGTTACACTTCGAGTGCCGAACCCTGTGGTTACTTCCATAAGCGAAAAAGAAAGACCTAGCGATTACCTTCTGGTTTAAATTACAAATTAGGATATCAGTATTGTAAGCTGAAGTCTATGCTTCCCTACTATTGTTCTTGCCAATTCTGGAATGGACAATTAAGGTTGATCAGGCAAGTTCATTTAATCTAATCGGTCATCAATTTTGTACTCCACAAAACTTTAAGGGGGAGCCTGGTTTATGATGTCTAAAAATTGCATCTCTTTGCGATTTTTTTTTTTAAGGAAAAAATTAATTTAGCTCTGCAAAGTTTTTCTATCTTTTAATGAACATTGGAAAAATATACAAAATTTTTGTACTGGTTAAAATAAGTTGAAAAAAATGTTTAATATAGAAATTAGTAGAGCGCTCCAACGCTGGAGTTTCCAACTGACGTACAAGATACAGCTCGTAATTATTATCTAAAGTAAAAAATTCAAATGGATTCTAATTATCATGATTTTTTATTCTAGATGAACTAAGAAAACTTAGAGAAATTCCAAAGTTTCAACTTTTTGGAGGTTTTAAAGAAAAAAATGACTTTCTATAAAAAAAAAATTTTTTTTTAATCTATTTCGTTAGTTCAAATAGAAGAGAATTTAATACTGAAGGGAACAAGCTATGATTCATTTCAAAAGGTTCATTAGTTTTTTTTTGCATTCATGTACGCCAATTCAAAGAAATCATAAAAATTAAAAGTCGAGAAAAGAAGATAAAGTTTGTACTATAGCTGTCCGGTCACAGCGTACCTACCTAACGCTCGCCTACCTTTGGCTTTAAATCTACGGAAATATTGAGAGTTAGGCTCTGTAACTTTGTGTGAATATTCTGAAATATATTAGGAATCGCTTAAAACGAAAAAAAAAATGATTTTTTTGACCTTATAAACCAGGCTCCCCCCTTAAGCTTTGCTGTCTCTATCGCCTCTTTGACGCCCCTTCGCCTTATACTGCTCACACGCACCAACGTAAGCGCCCCCATACACCCGTATCAAATGACTCAATGAAAAAACGATCAACGATACGACGGAACGGAACAGTGGTGAGAATTCATTTACATGGGGCTCTCAGTAGTTTCATCATGTCAGCTGATACGGGCGCACGTTTACGTTGGTAAGTGTGAGCACCATTAAGGGGAAGTAATGCTAGGCCGATCGTTCGAAAATCTTTCACAGTTTTGTGGCCTGTCTTTCGTACTTTGAACCCGGACATCACACTTACTTTCCTCCTTATTTTCTTGCCTACCTATAGCTTTTACCTATAGCTTTACCATGGTTTCTATTTGGGTTGTTGTTAGTTAAGATACTTGATGGCTATTGGCTTTGAGGCTTAGAAGTGGTTATACTCTATACATTGCATAAAGAATAGACAAGCTGTATACCTGAAGTATACTACGATATTATACTCGCCTCTCATGCTGCATAATATCATCACACTTTTCAAGCTTCCGTCGCGCTTAGCTCAGTAGATTATCAATTTTATACGATTAAATGCTGCCGGTGAGTGCAAAAAGTTACTTACAATAAATATACGAGTAAGAGCAACAACCACATAATTGCGATGCTACACCAAGCTCTGGTTGAAATAAATATGTGTTGGTGTGCATTGGCATGTGGCAAGCTGATAACTGGCATCTGTGGCACGCGGTTAACAACAGCTGCCACACTATAAACACAGTTTATTTAGTGCTCACTGCTGTGATAGTAAACTTTTTCTAACTATTTATTGAATACACACCCATCGTTTTTTCTTTCCACTTTCTATACACTTGTCGCTCGTTTTCTGCACTGTCAGACAATGAAGACGCACTCATTTCCTATTTGCGGCATCACAAGCCACTCACTTTTTTCTTTTACTCTACCACGAAATGGTGTCCTCGGAGTTCTTTCTCGCTCGACTGATTTGTGCGTTAATTTTTTTTTCTTTCATTTCCAATTTTTTGTTGATGTCAAAACTTTTCCAATCTACGCGTGATATGAAAATCTTCTTATCCATCAGTGTCAGTAGATATTGTTTTATTATTTTCCTTTGGCTCTCTCCACACCAGACATATGAACATATTAATTCATCCAACTTCGCTTATGCTTGACTGTCGATACATAAAAATATTTGGAGCTTCATGATGTGTACGAGCTGTTTTTCCTTCCAACTATTGCTGCGATTTTATGTTCCTGCAATCGCTGTGTGAGTAATTTGTTATTTGGCAACTTAATGCCTCCTTAACCACTTGACTCCACGTAAATATATTACTAATATATATTTATGTATATTGGTAAAGGTTAGGAATATATTCATAGAATTGTATGAAAAATATCTTGCACAGGTAGAGATAAATATATTGGTAGATAAAGATAAAGGTAAAAATAGAGATGGAAATAGAGAAGTTTTCAGGAGGCGGTTAAAAGAAGAGTATGAGGATCTGGCAACTAAATCCCAATTACTGCAAGAAGTTTCAAGATCTGGTGTGCCAAACGAGAGCTGAGCTCAAACTAGATGTGGCTATTCTATCTGTCGGATAACTGGACCGCAGATGAAACCAAAACTGTCGTTTGGTGAAAATATGCCCCGCACAAAGATGGGTCGTGCTGAAAAGGGATTTACGTTGGTAAAAATGGAGGGAATATACTTGTTTAGTTGCTATGCTCCCCTCAATCTGAGCGCCGATCAGTTTGAGCCTATGATGAAGGCGCTGGTCGAAGAAGCGATCGGAAGCATCCGTGGCTAATAGCTAGCGATTTCAACGCATGGTCAACGACTTGTAGAAGTTCTCATAACAACAGACGAGGAAAAATTATTCTTGAGAGTCGGGCAACGCACGTCCTTGAATTGCTGAACGAGCCGGGAGTATACACCTATGAAAAATGAAATGGCAAATCTATCATTGACTTTAGTTTTGCAGAAGAGTAGACGGCACGGCGGGCAAAGTAGTCCCTAAGCGATGCCTATACGCATAGCGGCGAGCATAATGCCATTCTTATAAACATCACCTCTCAAAATGTGCCAAGATACCGGTTGGTCCAGAAAGCCCAACAGCGGGGATGGAGGAAACAAAGGTTTGATGAATCAGTTTTCAACATCGTATGGAACGAGGCAGTGATACCGGAAACGTCAGCCATACAAATGGCTAGCCAGGTAACGGTTGCGATAGCAAATGTGTGTGACGCGTCTATGCCCAGGCGCTACAATAGAACAACAAGGAAGCCTGCTTACTGGTTGAACGACAACACTGCGGCAGCCAAGGAAGAGTGTATAACAGCGCGTAGAAAAGTAAAAAGCGCCCCACATCAACCAACAGTAGCATCACTGAGGCCAAAACTTATGAAGTGCAAATCAGCTTTCAAAACGGCGGGGAAAGTTAGTAAACGGGAATGCTTTAAGAACCTGAGGGACGGTGCAGAAGAGTAGACCTGGGAAAAAGCATATAAAATGGGGATGAAGACAGCTAAAGGTCCGAGAGGACCACAACCAGTATGTCTGGCAGCGATAAGTGCTCTTACAATAGCAGAGAAAGCTGCCAAAGCAACGGTTATCGGATCGTCCACTTTGTATGCTAAGGCAAAATGTTGGAGTGAATAGTGTGCAAGAGAATACAGGACAGAGAGCGGCAGCAACGCTGAGGCCCTTCAAAAAATGGTCGTTGGACGCACAAACATGACATAGCATAATGGTATCGAAGGAAGCACGGGTTTTCCAATAAGAGGTGTTATTTTGATATTCAAAGGAAAATGCTTTTTTTTTTAATGTAAATGATCGGATGTTTATTTCATTATAAAGAGGAAGGTATGCCGTTTATAGTGAAAAATAAAATCAGGCAAATTACCACCACAACCACGCTTACAGGACAAAATCCTTTTCATGCAACTTTCCATAACCGAATTGCAAAGTGGCTGCCCTATGTCCTCGATAGCCTCACGAATTCCATCTTTGAGGTCTTCAATTGACCTCGGGATGTTGGCATAGATCTTCTTTTAAACGTAGTCCCAAAGAAAAAAGTCACACGGTGTTAAATCACAAAATCTCGGTAGCCAATTGCGATCACCTCTTCGAGAGATAACACGATCCGGAATCTTGTCCCGTGAAAGATCAATGGTTTCGTTGCTTGTGTGTCACGTAGCGCCGTATAGTTAAAAAGAAACGTTGTCTAGATCAATACCATCCAATCCGTCCATAAAAAATCGTTGATCACCTCTCGATAGCGCAATCGATTCACCTGTAACACCTGTTATTGTAAAACCCTTTAGAATGGGTGATTCAGATGCTGAAGAGTCGTTGTAAGACGAACAGATTATCGTACTAATAGATACTGATTGATTAGAGTTAACATACTCCATAACTGTCTCCCGACGCATTACTTAACGGCACGGTTACGAGAGGAGCAACCGTTCGGACAAGAGGGGGTTAAAGTCTACGCTGGCGGGCACAATGGCTAAAGGCTTTTGATGCTTTTCTCCTACTACAAAAACAAGGGATCGAGATATAAATAGATAGAGATAGAGCTAGAGGCAGAGATAGAGATTGAGGGATTACCATTAAAGCCAATAGAAAAAATATACGAATCAAGATAAGGATAAATGTGAAAATAAAGGGAAACACTAAAGAAGAAATACTTTCATGTCTCGCGGAAACCTCTTCTCAATAACCTTAAAGCCAGCTCAGCACGGCATATTCAATTAAATATATTTCATATAGCACAAATAATTTGTTTAAAAAGAGGAGGCATCCTAAGCTCTACTACATACTACCCAAAAGCCTGCTGCATACTGAGGAACTTCCACCGCCAGTGCCGTTTTAATTTATTGCAAACTTTTGCAAGCCGCGACCACTGCGGCAAATGAGCGGGGCGTAAGTGATACAAATCTATGTGCTTTAGTGTACAAACATACATTTAGTATCTGTTGGCCAAGTTTTCGAAAGTGTCTAAATGCGTATGACACGCACACATGCACATGTATAGGCGCGTACTCATTTTGCTAGCAACTTCATGCAATACCCGGTTGGCAACTAATTTGTCAATGCCAAATGTGATTTTCGCGTAGAAGTTTTTCTGTACCAAAACGAGCACGCATCGCTTCATCTACTATCAAATCCACCAGAATTTTCACATACATTTTCCATCCTTGCGTAATATCTCTTAGAAAGCTATTTGTTTGTGTGGCTAAATGTAAAATGAAACTTTGGTATGCTGTCACTGAGACTAAGGCGCGCAAAGTACACGATCTTAGCCACATAGCAAAATAATGGGTGCCAGTGGAGGAATGCTGCGTAGTCAATGGCTATTCATCTCTTTTAGCCCACAAACGTTGACGTGCCCGTTTCAGATGCGAGTTTTGGGGCAATTAAAATGAAATGCTCGAAACTTAACAAATAAAATCATTCAGTGCTATATCTTTTCACTGTATTGCGCCGAACTGCTCCCTGAAGTATGCTAAAGACACACGCAAATGAGTGCATACTTCAAGGCGCCTCCAAATATCCTCTAAAATAATGGAAAACAGTTGAAAGTTTCGAAAGCGAAACTTTTGTTTGGTAAAGTAAAAAAAACAAAAACGAAAAAAAAAATTTGAAAAATAGCACCTGAAAGTATGCTTTGATTTCACGCCACTCCCAAGCCATGACCTCTGAGTCAGTCGCTATGTAGGCGAGCTAACTGTCATGCAATTGTGTAGCAGTCGTGAAACTTTGCTACTTATCTTAAATTATTATTTTATCAAGTGACACGAGAAACACAACAACAACAGCAGACACAATAGTGGGCATTGAAATGCGTGAAAAAGGAAGAAATGTCCAACCAACATTGGGCATCAAATTAAAATTTTTTTTGTAAAAATGGTGAAAAAATCATACCCGTATTGCGCGTTGGGCAAAAGAATTTTTTTTGGCACACAAATTTTATAAAGAAAACAAAATCAAATAAAGTGGCGAACAAGCTTATTAAATGGGAATCTTATCGCCTTTATAAAAACAAAAACAAAAGTAAAACAAAACATTTTTCTTGTTCATAATAAAATGACCTGACATCCGGTGTCAATGTCAAGCGTTGTGTAAATGGCAGCTGTTTTGTAGCAATTTTTTCTTTTATTTGATTTTTTACCGCTATTTTCATTTCAATAAATAATCTAGAAAACATTAAGCTTCAGTGAAAAGTGAAATAAGACAAAAAAACAAAATGATAAGTGTCACTTAATTTGTTGTGCACGCTAATTTTTCTAAGACCCATTTATTTTTTTTTTCTCAGAATTTTTTAGTTAAATTTAAAATTTTATTTTTTTCTAATCTACTTGGCATATTTAATGCGCTTAACGTCTAACAATTAAACATACACTGCATGGCGTTGTGTAGTCTCAGAAGCAGCCACGCATCATGTTTATCACATTTTAGCATGAATTCAGGCGCACTAGACAGCTCTGGCCAAATTATGCAAGGCACTGTCTATCAGCGCGTTGATTTGGAATTCTAATGCTCCCTCTTTTCAGTTTATTTTTGTATCCGCCCACTCACATTGACTTTTCTCTTGTGAACTCGCCTTAGCGCCAATTTGTATGCCTTGTAATTTCCCCAACCACCACTGGATAATTTAAATTTTTTTCTTGAGCTTACGAAGAAGTCACGCGGATACCTAGCCTTAGTGGCAGCATTTCAGTGGCAGTTGTAACCGCAGAAATGCAGATGTGCCGCAGGCATTTTCTTGTTATTTTTTCATCATCTCTATAACGTGGCACACCACGGATTCTCATCATTTACTCCTTGTGGCTTTACATTGTTGACAGCTGGCAGGATTTTAGAGTGTTTTCATTTACTATATTAAATTTTTGGTGCTGTTGTTTGTATGTTGCATGTTAAATATAATATTTCAAGTAAGTTCGAGGTGATCTCTGGAATATTGTTGACAGCAGACAGAGTAAATCATCCAGCCGATGGCAGATTAAAGGGCTTTCAAGTAGCCGCACTGCATGGGTTAAAAGTGCGCAGTAGAGATAGCTGAAGTTCGGAGCAAACATTCTTGACTTTAAGTTAGTTTAGCTATTAATCTTTATTGAATCTAGTGAAATTTAAATGGAAATGGTTGGCGAGGATAAATTATATTTCAAGCATTGACAAATTTTTCTTTGACGCTATTTGCAGAATCTCGTAGTGTAGGTAGGTTGTTGTTGTTGTTTTAACAGCATAGTGTAGGTAGGTAGGCAGCTATAGTTGTGGCTTTAATGTCTCTGACTATCTTTGGTAGCTTTAAATTGGCTGCTTCTGCCAAATTATTCAAACAACTTTTTCTTTCTCTTCTTCAATATCATTACAGCTTCTACCGTAAGGTGCTCCCAGTCTGCTGGTATGCCTGCCTATAAGACAATGTCCTGTTAGAACCCCAAACAATTTCTCACATCCCTCCTCTTAAGTGTTTACAGTCGTTTATGCGACTCATAGTGCATTCTGAACACGTCTTTCTTCTTATTGCACAGATGAGGGACTGAGTATATAGCACTTTGGCAGATTTGCTGGTGTGTCTGTCTATTAGTAACTTACAAGTTGCTCGAGGTATATGGTTGGTTCGGTAATGTGGTGGCCAATCCCGCTAGTTCATCTATTTTGTCGTGCGCCCGAAACCCAGAGCAGATTTATTTTAAAGTATTGTGTTAGTTCTGTCAAAACGTCGATATATTCTTTTACTGTCTTCGAGTTCATATTAGATGATTATAGTGATTTCAGGGCGGATTGGCTATTTGATTATACATATAATTATTTCTCTTTAAGACCAACAGGGCTTCACTCGTAGGGTAACTGCACATTATTCTTCGGCCTTCTCTGTCTTGAGAACCAAAATACATTTAAAGATGCCATGGGCTAGAGCTTTGATTTCCTTGACCGTCATTATTAGCGTCAGTGGAGCGGCAACCAAAAGTTCATGCACTTAAAATTTATGGAAATATTTCAATTACTTTAGTCCTAGTAGTATATATAACTTTTTAGATATCTGAAAAACCAGAAAAAACTGAAAAAAAATTTTAATTTTTTTTTTTATTTCGCGAGTAGTTTCTACATATATTTTAATGATTCATGTGAAGTAGGAACCGCTTTACTTATTTTTTTTATTTTTTTTTATTTTTAGTTAATAATTTTAAAATCGAATATCTCGAAAGCAGTTTGTTTGATAGTTTTGGATATCATGCCCCTTATCTAAAATAATCAGAAATTACCTACCTATTTCTTCTTGTATATTATAAGATTTCTATTAATAATAAAATTTTGTTAATCAAAATCTAACTCTTTTATTTACCTCTACTTTCAGGTATGTTCTAATTTTGGGTTGTCCAATTACGATTTTGCATGGCGAACTTCATTATAATTAGAAAATACGTTGTCAATTAGGAATTGTATTCACTATTTTTTGTACGAAGCTATTTACATGAGTTGGAAGTTGATGTGGTGAGTATAAACCAAAAAATATTTAAAAAGAATACTTGCGACGAGCCCGAGTTGAAACCTGTCTCTTACTGCAAAATCCGAATCGTGGAATTTAAATATCTACGCAAATTGTACGAATTCATGTCTGACTATCAGAGTGCAGTTTGCTCAGAAACTTCATTCTAGTGCCATACAAAACTGAGCAGCTGAAGCTCTTCCTTTTCAGGCCAACTCACCATAAATATTACGGCGCATTCCACAGGAGAGCCATTAATATTATTAGACTGCTGAACACTACGACCAAAAGAGATCTATTGGGCAATAAGAATGAAAATGAGGTTGCTTGGATAAGATCCCCCATAAGCTCCGAACTAGTAACAATTTTCTGTGGCCAGATAAAGGCGGAACTAGAGTATTACTGTTAAAGTACTGCAAGCAAACGAAAGAAGGGACTACCATAACCCTATGTGGCCAGACTTTAACGCATTAGAGATCAAAGAGCTGCTGCGTTAAGGCCGACCCAACATTTCAAGACAAATTGCGGTTCTTACAGAACACTGAAGGGTAAAGGAGCTAACGGCTATGTTAAAAATAAACGCAGTTGTAAATGAATGGGTAAGAATGAAACTCCTATTCACTATCTTCTCAATTTTTTGGGTTTCTAAAAAGTAAGATTACGAGCTTTTGGCCAACCCCTCCTCGAAAACATTGACCTAATATTTGGCTTGGAAGTTAGGTATATTCTTCTCTCTTCTATAGAACATGGCAGTGGCTATAAGAAAACAACTCCTGTAAACTCAGTTCCAAAAACAACAATGGATGGTGATATTAAAACGGCGCTAATTATGTGGCTCCTAGTTCTGGAATAACAGCTTCTTAAACGACAACAGCAACAATCTTTACCTTGAAGTTTTACCTTTAAGGATTCGCGAATGGTAATCCGAGCTGTGAGTTTTGCTAAGAGCCAGCGTTTATTTGGAGCAGAACTATTAATGTGTGTGAGAGCATTTTTGCAGATTTCATTAGGAATCTCTAAAATACTCCTAATTTTTCTGGCAGAAGAAGAATTTTTCAGTCTCTATACATAGAACTCGGCGTGCAATCGCAAACCTCCGAGTGTATTTCTGCCATGAAAAAGCTCCTCATTGAAACCATTTGCCGTTCGGAGTTGGCTTAAAACTGTAGGTCCCTCCATTTGTGAAACAACATCCACATGCCATCCGCATGCCACAAATAGGAGGAGGAGCTTGGCCAAATACCTAACTGAAGTGTACGCGCCGAATATTTATTTTTATTTTTTAAACCGAGAATCTACTGAAAATCACACGCTACCACAAATATTAAAGGACAGCATACATTTCAATTATTATTTCTTTCAGCGAAGACATGTGAGCACTTATAAATTTAAACATTAAATTGTAAGTGTATATGTCTGTGTGCCACATATATATACACGTAAAATCAACATTGACGCTAATCTACTTTCCGTTTCTATTTTGTCGCGCAAAGGAATGTGTGACAGGCGCACACGACAACACATCCTGTCCATGTTTTTATGCGTAAGTGTGTGTGTGTGCTTATGACAGTGCATGTAGAAAAATTTATATGCGACGAAAACGCCGTTGGCAATTTTCCACAAACAAAGACATACGCGCGCCCACACACACACATTTCTGCCTTGCACATACTTTACGCCTCCATGGAGGTGTCTGCGAAGAATTTCAAAGGCGTCGTTGCCAGTAAAATATAACAAAACAACAAAACACGACAGCTGCAACAACGTTAACGATGAAATAGCGAAATTGCTTGTTAGCTCAATGGAGTTAGGGTATTCGCATAGGCGAGTGTGCCAAGGCAGCGCATATTTTGTGGCAGCACACACATTCGAGGTAGTATAAATTACAACAAGAACAAAGGCATTAACCGAAATATATCCCAATGAAAGGAATGAAAAGTGTGAAATGAGTTTAGTATGGGTTGTGAAATAGTAAACCTACAAAGGAATGATGAGGCGCGGCATGTTGGTGCACATTGCGCTCAACCGTGATTTCAACACGCAGCGATTTTGCACCAAATTGAAAGCATAACTTAAGGCTTTTAAAGTGACAGTCACTGGTTGCGGTTGCCAGAGGCATTACAGCGCTTATAAGCGCCGAAAATAATGGAAGATTAAGCAGCAGTCGCACCAGCTCCAAATCCAAGTCAGAAGAACTCATTCATACATACATACAAATATACAAAATGTGGAGCTCATGCACGTGTGTGATGTTGTTTTTCATTGCAGATTTGAACGCACCCATTTATTTGTGTAAGTGTGCATGTGAAGTGTGTAAGTGTAGCTTATCAGCGCTGGTATTGTACTGACGCCGCATGCGTGCAAATTTTCTTGCCTATTTGCAGATTTTTGTTCACACATGCATATGCACGTTATTTCGATGGTTTTCGAGAAAAGCGACACAACTCAAAATTAACTCAAATTCGGAGTTTTGCCGTTAAAAGCAAAAATCAACTACAGAGTTTATATATTTTTATCTGGAAAAGCGTCATAAGCGAATCTTGAAGCAATTCTGAGAGATGGCGTTAGTGTCGTTTTGTCAGGTGTTCGAATTGGCGCGTCAATTATTTAGAAAACTGACCCACCTCAGTATTTTGTATTTTTGAATTATGTCTCTTTTCTCAAAAACCATCGATATGTTTCTGTAGTGTTTCTCATGAAAAGCTGGCCGCATATCGGTTTCATGGGGAAATATGGAATTTGCTAACTTTTAATGATTGAATTTAATTATGTTTTTTACGATAAACAAGAACAGTTTTCCCTCTAATTTAATTTAGTTGTAAAGGGTGTTTTTTTAGAGGTTAGGTTTTCAAGATGAAATAAAACGTATATAATTTAATGTTATGGCCAAGAATTTAGCTTTATTATAAAGATAAGGGTTTGCCATTATGTTTTAAAAATGATTTCGGGCAAGTGGCCGCCGCGGCTGGCTCGAATAAATTCTAGCCGAGAGGCCCAATTTTCGACCACTTTTTGCAGCAATTGGGGCCGTATGTCAGCAATAACGCGCCGAATATTCTCTTCCAAGACGTCAATCGTCTCGGGCTTATCTGCGTAGACAAGCGACTTCACATAGCCCCACAAGAAATAGTCCAGCGGTGTTATATCGCACGATCTTGGAGGCCACGCCACAGGTCCACGGCGCGAGATAATGCGCTCACCAAAAGTTTCCTTCAATAAATCGATTGTTGCGTTGGCTGTATGACATGTAGCGCTGTCTTGTTGGAACCAAAGGTCGTCCACATCAGCATCGTCCAATTCAGGCACGAAAAAGTCATTAATCATGGCTCTATAGCGCTCTCCATTGACTGTAACATTATGGCCGGCTTCATTTTTAAAGAAATATGGAGCAATGATTCCCTCTGCCCATAGAGCACACCAAACAGTAACTTTTTGAGGATGTAACGGCGTCTCAGCAGTGGCTTGTGGATTATGTTCACTCCAAATGCGACAATTTTGCGTATTGACATACCCATTCAACCAAAAGTGAGCTTCAACGCTGAACAAAATTTTCTTCGATACGTCGCGCGAACCGAACTATTATTTTCGTAATAAATTTGCACGATTTGCAAACGTTGTTCAGGTGTAAGTCTATTCATTATGAAATGGCAAACCAAACTGAGCATAAATCAAGTGACAGCTGTCAAAAAGACCATCTACGAAAAAAGTAGTGCCAACTTGAAAACCTAACCTCTAAAAAGAACACCCTTTACTTTTGTTTATTTCAGTTTGTTTTAATGGTTAAACATAGGATTTCGCAGGTTATGTTTTGTTACTTTAACTTAAGTTATTTTGTTTTGCTTTATTTATTTAATATATTTATAAGAAATTATTTTATATTGGATTATGTCCTCTTATGTGGCTACGTTATGTGGTGTTATATTATGTTATGTAGTACTATATTGTGTTATGCTGTGTTCTGTTATATTATGTTATGCTACGTTATGTGGTATTATATTATGCTATGTAATGTTATGTTATGTTATGTTATGTTATGTTATATTATGTTATGTTATGTTATGTTATGTTATGTTATGTTATGTTATGTTATGTTATGTTATGTTATGTTATGTTATGTTATGTTATGTTATGTTATGTTATGTTATGTTATGTTATGTTATGTTATGTTATGTTATGTTATGTTATGTTATGTTATGTTATGTTATGTTATGTTATGTTATGTTATGTTATGTTATGTTATGTTATGTTATGTTATGTTATGTTATGTTATGTTATGTTATGTTATGTTATGTTATGTTATGTTATGTTATGTTATGTTATGTTATGTTATGTTATGTTATGTTATGTTATGTTATGTTATGTTATGTTATGTTATGTTATGTTATGTTATGTTATGTTATGTTATGTTATGTTATGTTATGTTATGTTATGTTATGTTATGTTATGTTATGTTATGTTATGTTATGTGATGTTACTTATGTTATGCTACCTTATGTTATTTTTATTATGTTTGCTATGTTATGTTTATTTATTTAATTTTTTTTAAGTCCATGATATACATACATACATACATGTTTCTAGCAGGCTGTCGATCATGTCGCGATAGATTCCAGACACGCTTCTAGTGTTTTGAATGTGCGTACGATCCGAATACCCAACATCGACTCGGTTCATAACGTCGTTGTAGCACAAAAATTGTTCACGCCTCTGTATAGCAAAACACGCACATAAAACTATGCAAAGAATATTCGGAAAAGCTGCAATCGTAAATCTTGGAAAAGTCCCACAAAAGAAGAATACCCACACACCATCTTTTCGTCAATTTGTAAACCGCATTCAACAGCACAAAAAAGAGTTTTCTATATGCCCCATTCTTTGAATTTAGTATTCACGCAAAACTAATAAGGCTGTGCAAAATGACGTTGCTCAATAACTGCAGCACTGTCAGACTTGGGTAAGACCTCCCCGAGCCATTTGATACCAAAGGAACATTCGTCGTGTGACTTCTTTAAATTAATGCTGGAAGTGATTGTGCGAGCCTCAGAATTTTATAGCTTAAGCACATTTTGTTATAAGAGCGCACAATTGTTGGCCGATTATATTAACATTCTCTTTATTGACATTCAGTCTTTATTAATGTGATTGAAAGTATGTCTCTTGCCAACAAGCGCTACTTTGCACTATGTAGGCACTTGAGTAGTAAAGTCCTCTCTCGATGAACAAAACTAAGACTTTATAAGGCTCTCATCAATCCCATCCTATCATATGGTGGAGAAGCTTGGACGATGACAATAGCTGCTAAGGAGTCACTTGGAGTGTTTGAGAGAAAGACTCTGCGTAAGATTTTTGGACCTTTGCACGTTGGTGATAGCGAGTATCGCAGGCGCTGGAACGATGAGCTGCATGAGCTTTACGACGACATAGACATAGCGCAGCGAATAAAGATCCAGCAGCATCGTTGGTTGAGTCATGTCGTCTGAATGGAAACAAATGCTCCGGCTCCCAAAGTATTCGCCTAGCTGATGGCAGAGGAAGAGGAAAGCCTCCTCTACTTTGGAAAGATCAGATGGAGAAGGACTTGGCTTCACTTGGTGTGTCCAACTCGCACCGGTTAGCACAAAAAAAAGCGACTGGCCCGATTTGTTAAACTCGCACGCCAATCGAGAAGAAGAAAAAGTTGGCGGTTGCCGTAACCGAATGGGTTGGTGCCTGAGTACACGAGTTCGAAACTTTGGGCATGAAACACCAAATGATAGGAAACGCTTTTTCTACTAGCAATCGACCAGAAATGGAGAGAGGAGCTCGGCAAACACCCGGTAAAGTGTGTGAGTGCCAAACTAAAGCTACTTAAGTAACAACATAAAACTCGGTATAATGAAATAATTAATTTTAGTAATCGATACTCGAATATATTATAAAAAGAAATTCAGAACATTGATAAATTCGCTACTCGAAGCGGAGAAGCCGAGTAAGACAGAATTTCGGGACCTTGTTTTGTAATATTGTACTATGCTATGTCATGTTTGTTATGTTACTTATGATACCTTATGTTTTCCATTGTTATGTTATATTCATCCTTTTAGGCCCTACTGAGTTTCTTACGCGAATTGGTTGAAATTGTTATAGTTTCTATAGTTCTAAAATTAAAAATGAATTTGCGTGACTTAAACTTGAACACACGTTCTACTCAAAAAATGCCAACTGGTACAAAACGACTTAAATTTGACTTAAATCTTCATTTGTAATATCAGCTCCATTTCCCTGGGGCGCTTTTCACCATACATCCTTACATCCTTTCATATGGCAGTAAATAAATTTGGCTTGCATATTTTTACCTGTAAATAATTTATTAATACTTCACTCTTATCGCAATAGGTGGCCTGGTGTTTTTACTTATAACATTTCAAAATTTTTCATTCTCCTTTTCTACCTTTTCTGCCTTCTCATCGCCATATTAGCAACTACACTTTTTACCTCGTGCTTCCTTTCAGCTTTTGAAAAATGCTTACTACATGCTGTGCTACGTATTGTAATGTCACAACAATAATAACACACAATTTCTCACATTGGGATGGCGATACAAGTGTAAGGGCGACTATGAATAGGTTATTTGGGAGCCAGTCTGGGGCTCGACATGCCTCCAGTTGACACTGTTTTTGCTTTTATTATTATGTTTTATCGCTGTCATTGCTTTTGTTCGTCTTGTCAATTTGATTTGTAGTTGTTGTTAACAGCGCAGCCATTCATTGTAGAGCGCTGCATGCATGCATACAAACATGTGTTGTTAAGGCGATACCGGCAGCCATAAATGACTGAGGGTAATGCAGGCTAAGAATTTGGGTGTATTGGTGTATTCGGCGCTATAACAACTACAAATGTCATTAGGGATTATGATACTTAAAATTTGAAGGGCAGAAGCAAAGAATATATTTCGTTACATTTTGTTTCATTCGACGATTTTCGTTATACGAGCACTATACATTTTTCAATTATTTTCACTTCAGTTTCACTAATTTAACCCGGTGTAATTATTATTATTTTATTATATTATTATACTCTTATCTGTATTATCTTATTTTTATTGTTAAAGTTTGTCTATTTTAGTTCAATTCTTTTTTAGTTGTAATTTTTTTTTTATTTCAGTTTAAATTTAGTTTTTCATATTTTTCTAAATTTAAATATTTTTTAGTTTAAATGATTTTAATTTTAATTTAATTAACTTCCTTGTACTTCATTTTGTATTTTTTTACACATTTTGATATTTAGTATTAATTTTTTTAATTCAACTCGGTTTTTAATTTTCTTTATTTTAATTTATTTTATTCCACACATTTTTATATGTATTATTTTATTTATTTTATATTTTTTATATTTTTTGTTATAATTATACTTTTTTTTTTGTCGGGACAACTAGCGAGTACAGCACGCAGGCAAAATTAAATCCATTGTACTGTACATAATTTAATTCCATCTAATTTATTATTTTATTTTTTAAAATCTATTTTTATTAATTTAATTTTAATTTTACTTTATTTCATTTTGCTTTATTTTATAAAAAAGAAATAAATAATTGGTTAGGTGCTTGACCGAGCTCCTCCTCCTATTTGTGATGTGCGTGTTGATGTTGTTCCACTATTGGAGGGACCTACAGTTTCAAGCCGACTCCGAACGGCAGATATTTTTATGAGGAGCTTTTTCATAGCAGAAATACACTCGGAGGTTTGCCATTGCCTGCCGAGGGGCGACTGCTATTAGAAAAATGTTTTTGTTAATTTTGCTTTCACCGAGATTTGAACCAACGATCTCTCTGTGAATCCCGAATGGTAATCACGCACCAACCCATTCGGCTACGGCGGCCGCCGTTATTTTATTTCATTTTAATTTACCCTTTTTTATTTTTATTATTATAGTTTTTATTTAATTAAATTTTTCAATTTTTCTTTACTTTATTTTATGTTTTTTTTATATTGTTTTACACGTTTTAAATCATTATTTTTGTTTTAAATTCAATTAAATTTGTAGTTTAATTTAATTTTGTTCTTCTTAATTTCACTTTCATTTCACTCTTTTTTGCGAATGAAAAGTTTTAAAATGCTTAAGGGGACCCGGTGGTCTGCAAATTTCCAAAAATCGATTTTTTTTTTCGAATTTCGAAAGTATAGTATTTTAAGAATATACTAAGAAATTTACATCCAGAAATTCCCAATATTATAGCTTCAATAGCCCATTAACTAGTTAGAGAGCGGTCCGCGCGGTCTTGCACTTCAACCTTTAAATTCATGTATCTCGAAACGATGTTTTTCGGCCTGGGGTTGTCAAACAAAACAAAAAAAACTGTTCAATTAATCGTCTGAAATTTTAATATGGTGTTCCCAACACCAATAGCTGTCGCCCTTACTAGAATCATATATTGAATCGAATCATATTATTACTTCAATTATTTCGTATTTATTATACTTTTAAACTTTTAAAGTGTCAATTTCAAAGCCTCTACATTTTGTGAATTTTTTTTATTCTAATAGTGGGACATAGTTACAGTCATACTAATTAATAATTTTGTTGGGTCTTTGTGTTTCAGATAAATAGAAGAGCCAAAATGGGCAACACCGTCCAGGTCCAATTTTTCGGAGGGTCAACTTCAGCGCCATTTTTAAAATTAAAAAAAAGAGAAAAGAAAGTTTTTTTTTAATTTTTGTTTGTAAAAGTTAGTAGAAAGCCTAAAGAATTTAAATATCGTTCTTAATTTTTTTATTGTAAAAAAAAAATTATTAAAATATCTATAATTTTCGAGCTCTAGACCACCGGTACCCCTTAACGCATCATCAAAGCTTTCGCAGTTTTGAGTGGCGTTCCATCTTTCTCATGCCAGTGTGCCTACATCCAGGTCCCGCTTTTTTATCCGGAGAATTTTTTCCGCGAAACCATTGATGACCTTCTACATTTCCTCGATGCTTAGGATTTGGTCGATTATATTTTCAGTGGTTATGTGACCGACTGCATTCTCCAGCGTTCCACATACGTATCCCCAATGTATGCATTAAAAGAATGTGTGTTCAGCGTCATCTTCGGCGGCGTCCCCGTATGGGATGTTCACTCTTCTTTATTTTGAGCAGGTGTTTCTGGCAAGGCCCATGCCTCGAAAGCATTTGAGTTGTATAAAAATTAACTTCACCGAAGTTCTTTTATAAGCTTAGCCGCCCATCTGCCGCGTGTTTCGTTTCTCCAGCGGTCTTAGTGTTGCATCTTTTATTTTGCGCGGTGCAAGTTTGCTTATTTTTTTCCATCCTCTTGTTCTTTAATCCCCACAACCTTTCCTCTCTATGCTCTCTATTGAACCGCTTATCACTTGAACAGATGGCCCTGATACTGTGCGGTAGGCGGCGGCCACAACTCTCGGTGCTGCCGTTCGTTGTACCGATGCTAAGAACTTGCATCGGTGATTTACCTTTAACGCCCACATTTAAGCTCCATATAAGAGAATGGAGAGCGTAGTAGCCATGATTATTTCGCGTTTATTTTAGATTCGACCCCCTATGTTTTCCATCAGTCTACTGAGTAGGGCTGCCATCTTGGTGGCTTTCTCTGCTGCGTGTTTTCCTTTACCCTTCTTATAACTATTATTACTTTTTAATCTAATTCTTAACTTTATTTAGTTTTATTTTATGTTATTTAAAATGTATACTACTTTTTATAATTATAATCTAATTATAATTTTCATTTTAAGTTCAAATTATTTATTAATTTTATTTCAATTTACTTAATTTTATTTTATTTGCTTTGTATTTGGATTTTTGTTTTGTTTAATATTTACTTTTTTTTTCACTTTAAATTATTTTGAACTTTACTTCATTCTATTTTTATGTTAATTTTAATTTTATAATTCGCATTAATCTACTTTTTTTTAAATTTTTTATTTTCGTTTACTTTGATTTAGTTAATTCCATTTCTTTTTTTAATTTTTTTTTGGTTTAACATATTTGTAACTATTTACCTATATACCTATATGCAACTTTAATTTTTTAAATTTTCTTATTTTAGTATATTTTTTTCGTTTACATTTTTTGTTTAATTAATTAATTGTTTTTTTTATTTACCCCATTTTTTATATATAATAAATTGTATTTTTTGTATTGTAATTTAAGTTAATTTTTAATTTTACTTTATCCTACGATACGTATTGTTCTATTTTATATTAGTTCATTTAAATCAGTACAATTCATTAATACCATTTCGTTTTTTTGATTAACTTAAGCTTATTCAACTGAAGTATACTCGTTTTTTTGTTTTCTTGTTTAAAACGAATTCATTAAACTTCAGCCCATTCTGTCCCATCAATTTAACTCCATAGCTTTCTGATCCCTATTTTTCCTCCCTTAAGTCCAATCCCTCCCAAAAAAATTTGCTCCGTTTCAAACCATTTCGCCTCATCTCAGTGCATTGCTTTCCTTTCCATTGCTTCGCAGCCCAGTTTTTAGTTCATTTTACTCTTTCTATAACAGTAATATTTTCTCAAAACTTAAACTAAAATTAAAAAATAATAAAAATGGTATCATATACATATTAATATCTGCGTGCGGCCTAGTGTGTCCTACTCGCTTTTAACAATGGCTTACCACTACCTACACATGCATGCCCTCGTATGTCATTGCTGTCTCAGTTTGTGTTATAATGAACTCCTAAAGTATGTCAGTGTGTCGGCATTGCGTGTATTCAGGATTCATCTATCAGACATATAATACATTTTTTAAGTATATCGTATATTTATGTATATAAATAAAAAAGTATGTGTATAAGTACCTATGCCATATATACATAAATATGCAGGCTTGTATGTTCTTCTAAGTGAACTACATATGGCTTTTCATAAAACTATAATAAATTTTTTCGCTTGATGTCACCATTCAAGTGCTCGCATGCGTATGACACTTGTGCTTAAAAGGGATTTTCTTTATTGTTATCGCTTCAATATTCTACACTCACACAAATTTTTATGAAGCATGGCAGTGTGCGTTAAGCCTGAAAATAAAAAGCCTTTCTCACATTTAATGTTGTGTCAGTTTGACATTACTTCTGTAAATCAGTTATATTCGTATACAAACACCGTGTATGTATGTGTATGCGCTGGTAGGTTTATTGCAGGTGAAAATATTTAAAAGATTTTTATTCACGTTGTGCTGCGCAAAGTTATTTATTGTTACGCGCAACAGATTTCCTTTTGACACAATCAACCGCATATAAACGCTGCTTGGTTTTTATAAATGTGAAGCAGGTTGTTGGATTTTAAATGCCTAAAAAAATGCACCTTTCAACATGACTCCTTCCTTTGCTAAACTTAAATTCAAGTTGTGGTAAGTCCTTCTGAAACTACTTTAATTGGCCACAAATCAAGAGATATTTGTGGTAAGTTACAATTGTTCTTATCTGGGATAAGTGCTAATAAAAGGTTATATATTTTATGTTCCCAAAATTGCCAAAAGGTAAAACTAGTCTATGGTGGATACCCCAAGTTTAGCAGGAAAGGAGGTTCACTGTTTGATACTGGTTTTAACGCTCGATTTACAACGCCCCATCTTTTTTTGTTAGTATAGGTGAGCGTTGAAATTGAGGGCCATTCATTGAAAACCCAAAGCAGTGTTCCTGGAAGGACAGCCATTCTGCTACTATTAAGGGGTTAGTGGTAGTCAGAAGCCCGAAAAATGATGATTTTGAATCTTTTGCTAGTCAATTGCTTTATTTTACAAAAATAAAAAACATATTAATATATCATGTATCGACTTAACTTTAGCAAAATTTAAAAAAAATTAATAATTCTAAAAGTTATCGCTGTTTGTATGGTGCCAGAAGTCTCTTGCGGTGATCATCAAAAGTCCTTGGAGATGCATCTAAAATCAATCGGACAAAAGAAATGAGTTTTATCAATAGATAATCTTGTGCCTGATCGAAGCTTTTTTTCAAAATTAACAATATGGCGGCCTCAGGAAATATTTTTCAGAATTTCGAGAAAAAACCGAGAAATAATTGTTGAAAAAGTATAGAAATTTAAAAAAAAAAATACCCTTCGGTCAGTTTTTTTATGTTTTTCAAAAGCAGTATAAATTTTATTGAAATCTACCAAGTGGTTTTTAAGTTACAGTGATCACCAGTTCAAAAAACATAGTCTGGAGAAAAACGCATTTAAAGTTTTTGTTTTGGCCCGAGCGCCCTTTGTTAATTATTCAATAACTCGAAAAGTATTTGTCCGATTCACTTTGAATTTTCAGACAATATTTCTAAGATATTATACTCTAAAAAAGGCAAAAACAATCTAATTTTGTGAAAATTCTGACTACCTCTAACCCCTTAAAGCGGTACTGCCACAGAAGGCGTTTGTCGAATAATCTATTCTGTTCGTCCTCAGACCGCAGATTTCGCCATTCCGTACCCAGGGTTCCTGGATGAGGACTACATCCGGCTGATCTTCTGCCAGACGATTCAGGAGGGCAAGGCAGGCTTCTTTACAGTGGTGTAGATTTATCTGTAGAAGATGCATCAGCTGTTAACGTTATGTCTGGGTCTTCTTTGCTTTCGCATAAGAGTTCCCTTTCGGAATACTTACGCTGTTGTGTGGGATACTTACCCTCCCGTTCGAAGTACAACCTCCCTAAGCCCATTTCTGAGCCTGAAGAGGCGTATTCTTCCTCGGTGGGCTGGTCGTCCTCGCTCATTGGCTCGGTTTCGCTCATGGGTTCCAGTTCCCTCATGGGCTTTTCGCTTTCCTTCGTGGCGAGGAACTCAATAGCATCCGTGTCGGTTTTATAAATGTGGAGCTTCACCTTCACAAAACCGTACCTCAGTTGCCCGTCGCATTTCGCTAACGGTTCAATTGAGTTCTCCGTGAGGAGCAGGAGAGCCTGCATGGTGGCGCGCTTCTGCTCTTTCGATTCATCCGCGCTGTTTTGGTTGGTAATGGTTTTGACGTACCTCCACTCCTGCGTTGGGATATCCGGATTGCAGACCCGGATGAGCTTCATAATCTCTACCGGGTCTTCGACGGTTGAAGGTAACCAAACCCTTGCTCGCGGCCTGGACGGAATATTCTTCCTGTCCACGACCACTAGCTTGGCATTTGGGTACACTTCTCCAACTTTGGAGATGGCCTCTTTGTACAGCTGAACCGATCTCTCATCGTCGCACGCTATTATTTTTATCTGGCCTTGGTGCCAGCCTAAGTCTTCGCACGCAGGCGGGGGGCCGGGGTTCTCCAGAATGACCTTCAGTGCCACTTTCGTTAGCTCTGCCTCGATCCATTTCCATTGGGCCTTGGGGATCATACCTTGAGGATGGTTCTCGTCCAGGACCCCTATGATAAAGCGGTCTTTTGCAACCTCCGCAAATGATCTTCTGGGCGTCACGCCCATTGATTTGTGCCTTTTTGCACTTGGCTTATTCTCCTCCAAGGACCGCTGTCATTTTGGAGCCGATTGTGTTGGTTTGAAGTCGGGGTTGAAATCAGGAATGATCGCTTTCGCTCTATCAATCGCCTCTTTCAACTCCTGAGACAATTCACCTTCCTTTGGGTGAGTTTCGTGCACCCTCCTTAGGAGCCTGGCTGCATTTCTGCGATCCTGGTAGCTCGCTTTCGCTGGGTCTACCACCCTCACAAGCGGCCATCCTTCGGGACCGTTTTTGGGGGCTGAATCACAGTTGACTACCGGGCTAGTGCACCCCTACTTGTGCTTGGACCTGTGTCCAGCTCTGGTTGTGTGGCAGCTGGCCTCGCTTTCGCTGAGGCTGTCGCTGTGTGTTTTGATCGACTTATTTGGCCGATGGATGGAGTTCTATGTGAGCTCGGTGCGACCGTTGCTCTTATTGCGGAACTGTTTGTTCCTGTCGGTCTTTTCGAAGGAGGACCGATCTCCTTTTTTTTATTTATTTTTGAAAAGTCTTGCATATTTGGACCCACGAGTGTCGGAGAAAGGATGTCCGCCCGTGCATAGCTCCGAACTACACGGGTAAGGCTAGTTATTACGGAGGGCGCCAGGTATCCGTAAGCTCCGTTCGAGACTTGGTTATTTGTTAGAAGGGCCCCAAACCTGACAGATTCTCGGCACGGGTCGCATCACACCTTAATCCAGCCCTTCACCCCCGACCACGTTAAGAGTACTTTGGGTAGTGCTGTACTATTGAGGAGTATCGAACCCAACCCATAGTACCCTTAACTTAGCTCAGTACCTCCTGTAAATAGGAAAGCTGTGGTACTTATTACCAGCTGGCACCCTCGGGAGGGTTCAGTGGAGGATTTTCGCCAGCCTTTTTTAGTGATTACTTTGTTAACTTTATTGAACCCAGTACTTCAGTCTGGAGAGATACCAAATTAAATGTTAATAGTAGAAAAAGTGGTGGTAATATTTCAGTGGTGGTGAAGCTTTCTCCCAACGGGTAGAGGAAAATAAACACGCGCGGTAAGGCATGCCTGTCTTAAGAGGCGATTAAAATCCGGTAGGAGAGAAAGGGGCTTGGCTGAAAAGGCCACTTACATTAGCCCTCCGGTGGCAGGGCTGCAAAGCTCATCAGCAGGGTGACATCTCACCGAAATGGGTGATAGGTTAGTAGCCTCCGTCTCGTTGAAACCCTGTCAGGTTTTGAAGTACGTTGGGAGTTTTATGGGCATAGTTATTAAGTTACATACGTACATATTTTGGGACCTTATATTTGATTGATTTAGCGATTTAGCACTGCTTGTAAAATATATTTATTTACTTGGCCTAATTTAATTAGTTCAATAAAATTTCGTAGCATGAATGTCTTGACGACGTAATACCTTTGCCTTGCCAGTAATTTGACAGGGCATGGAAATTTGGCTGCTGTTGATGATATCCTGACAAGCTCAATTACGAGTTTTTTTGTTTGTTTGAACTCCCAGTTTCAACTTGAGACCCTCTGAAACAGCTACGGCCATAAGAAAAAAGTTGTTCGCCATTACACATTATATCACTATGTCACCCGCATACTTCAGCTTCTTTAGGTCTTCCATTCAACAGCATAATTGATCACTGCGTTGATCCGACGCTTTGCTAGTGTATACACTAGTAAATGAAGAAAAAATATTTATTTTGATAAGAAAGAATAAATAAAGCACACTATTTCGAAAACATTGGAATTATTTATTAATTAGTTGGGCTTTTGGTACATCACAAAGCTTGCCACATCTAATTCTGGTGACCTCTGCATAAATGCTTTCATTTGCTATTATTAGTTAGGGGTGTATATACACAGAATTTTTCATGCAGACATACCCAAAATGTGAAGAGAATATATTTCACAATATGTAATGAATTCTTTATGCAATAATTTCGTTGTTATTTGCATTTCAATAAATCAATGTGCATGCAAATAAATTATTAATAAATTTGCTCTAGCATCAATTTAACTCAGAAATTTGTTTACGTGCGTGTACTTGTATTTGTTCTCTTATACATACATATGTACATATAGTTTTCAATTTATTAGAACATAATTAAAATTCCCTATTTCAAAATACATTTCAATTAGTTGAGTGCTGAATGTCCTATGTCGGCTTGAGGTAGAGCGAGCAGGCTGACAAAAAAAGTGCGCGCATGAGAATAATTTGGATTTATTGGTTGGCATTTATGCATATTTATATGAATTCTAACGTCTATTTCAAAATGCCAACTATTTTCAGTGCAGCGCAGCATCAAAATATTTTCAATTGATTTATATTCACAATACATACAAATACACGGCGGCCGCCGTAGCCGAATGGGTTGGTGCGTGACTACCATTCGGAATTCACAGAGAGAACGTAGGTTCGAATCTCGGTGAAACACCAAAATTAAGAAAAACATTTTTCTAATAGCGGTCGCCCCTCGGCAGACAATGACAAACCTCCGAGTGTATTTCTGCCATGAAAAAGCTCCTCATAAAAATATCTGCCGTTCGGAGTCGGCTGGAAACTGTACGTACCTCCATTTGTGGAACAACATCAAGACGCACACCACAAAGAGGAGGAGGAGCTCGGCCAAACACCCAAGAAGGGTGCCAATTAGAAATAAAAATAAAAGTACAAAATAAATAACTTTTAATTTAGAAGTATAAGCAAAATATTAGATTACCTTTAGGCGCCCTTATGTCAGCTGAAAGGGTGCTCAAGGGTGTAGCTGATCTGTGGCTAATTCGGGGGCGGTAGGTTCGTTGCCTACTTCACTTTTAAAACATTAAAATTCAATTTGACTATAAATTGTAGGATTTTAGACCTTAATTAAGAATTATTTTGGAGTAGGGTTACCACTAGTTTTTCATATACCCTATGATCTGAAAGTACCGGGAATGTTTAAATAACACAAAACAGAGTTAAATTTCAGGCAAATTTATTTTATCTTCTTCCTAATATGACCCGTCTGTTCTAGTTCTACCGATATAAGAAAAAATATAGACCGGTTCCCACGTGCGCGGTTCGTTTAAATTAAATATTCCCGGTACTTTCTGATCATAGGGTAAGACTGCTTGAAAAAAATTTTAAACTTTTTACTTAAGAAATTACAGTGATATCTAATAATATATGAGTAGGTGGTGGTGGTGCGCAAAAGATGCCATTTCGATAAACCATTTGTAGAACCACTGTTTTTTATTGGTCGAACCATCTTGATTTTATTAAGAATCTACCTATGCCGTCTATTTGCTTTTAAGCAATTTCTTTCCAGTTACCCATCGAGGATTCCCCCATCGAGGAACACCCAGACTTGGGCACTCACACAGGTAGTGAAAGACTTTTACTTTAGATTCTTCTTAATTGCTGCTTCTACATCTATCGTTGTACGGCTACCCATCTTCCTGGTATGGTCTGCCAAAGGCCAGTTGCCGATTATTGTTGACGTAATTCTGAATATGTCTACTCGTTGTTTTCTTAAGAACTTGTAAGTTCTGGATTTGTTGAGATTGAGCCACGTGTTTTCAGTTAGTTTTCAGTTAGTTTGCAGGTATTCGTGTTACTCCATCTGTCGACGTCTGTTTCTGGAATAGCGCCTTAAGGACAGCCTATTTCTATTGCTTCTGATTCGTTATAAGGTGCTCCTGTCTTGCCAGCTCATTAGCTTTCGCATTTCCTTCTATGCTCCTGTGATCAAGTACCCAGATGAGAGTGATGTCTGTCCTGCGCGCTACAGCATTAAGTTGTTCTTTGCATTGTCTGATGATTTTCGAATTGGTTGTAAGTAGAAAATCAAACACTTTCCGGATAGTTGTGATCCCAGAGAGAACTTGCATAAGGCTGACAACTTTTATATGATATATAATTTAAAAAGTAAATACACTTTAAATTATTTTTTAAATGGGTAGGAAATAAATGATTCCTGTGGTAGGTTTATTTAAAAATATAAAAATATTTTGGAATGTGTTGCCACCTAATTTTTAGCATACAATTTTTATTTCACTCATTATTTAAAAAATTTAAATATTTTAAATATAATTATTTACGCGTAGGTAAGAAACAAAATATCACCTGGATTGCTATAATCCCTGTGGTTGTTCGTGTAAGGTTGCCATCTTTCAGAAATTATTTAATAACAAATATAGTATCACTATATGGGTATCAAACGATAGATGTTTTTTTATCCAGATTTACTAAACATTTTTTTTAGCAGGGTTGCCATCTAATTTGCAGAATTTTTTTTTATTTAATTAATTATTTGGAGAGCTAAGGCATTTAAAACATTCTGGTATGTAGACGTCTAGGTAAAAAATGAAAACTGTTGGAAATGTATAACCCGGACAAGTCTAATCCGTGAAATTGTTTGTATAGGGTGGCCACCCCTTCTTTAAATGAAAAAATTTTGCAAAGTAAAAAGTGTTATTAGCGCTTTAGTTCAGACATACATATTTTTGTATAGGGTTGCCATCAAATTTCTAATATAAAATTTTCTTAATAAGTTTAATTAAACGAATCAACCGGGTATTTTTGGATCCCAAAATCATATTTGGATCCCGAAATCATATGTCGGTAGCTCACAGAAAACAAAAAACAAACAAAAAATCTTTTCTAGTCAAAGTGCGTACAAATGAATTCCATGAGACATACATATAACTTTGTAGTACTTTGTATAAAGAACATTATTTACCAGTTTATTGTTAGTTGAAATTTAAATGTAGTAATACTGACTCCAACAACAGTACTTGCAAAACACTAAACTTAATTTTTCTAAATACTCCAGCTTTTTTGTCAGAAATAATTGCAACATTTACAAAATTTTGAGTTTCGAACCAATTCGGCTTATGACACTAAAAGTGGTGTTCTCCACCATAGAGCAAGAGATGAGTGCTCAATCGCAATGCTGAGGTCTTAAAACTAAAAAATATACAATTGAAATGCCTGCAGAGTCACTCTCTCCTCGAACCAATCATACTTTGTTACTCATACGCCGTGTATGACTAACAATTCCTCCCCTCCTCTCCCCACCGAATCCCGTGTATGTGTGTATGTTCAAAAATGTGTGTGTAAAAACAGAATTTGCTTATAAACCTATGAACTACCTTCGTACATGCATGTCTAAATACGTATTTAAGCACATATACACGCACTTTACCACACACATACTTACATTTCGTCTATTGGTTTTGCTCTGGTTTACCTAATTGCAGCATAATTCAGTTGTTTAGAAACCACAAACAATTGCACAGCGAAGCAGTTACATACTGAGTACCAGCCGCATGCAACATGCACGGTAATGAAATTCTATACATGTATACAGTGATGAACATAATAATTCGGACACCAAAAAAATACATCACTTTTTGCACGGGAAATTTTTAAATTAGTTTTGCAATGTAAATATTGTTTCTTGTGAAAATGGCGTACGAGTAATTTAAGTAATTTTTTCTTAAGATTGAAGGCACTCTCTTAACATCGAAACTCATCGAAAAATACTTCAAAGTGTTCACTGTATTGAGAGCAAAACTTTTCATCGTATTGGGCACGGCACGAGGACATGCAGATTATGATGGTAACGAATAGGCGGACTACTTACCTAAATTAGGCGCTATTTCAAAACTTCATAGACCAGAACTCTTTTGTCAGCTCACCAAAGGACTCATGAAGAAGTTTATCAAATACTGGGAGGACAGTGAATTCACACGACACTGGCTGGGAAGTTCAATACAGAGGCTGGCTAAACAGTTCCAGCAGAGCAGGAAATAGGCTCCAAAACCTGGACAAGGAGGGCTCTCACTGGATACTGCACGTGATATTCTAGTCTTCATTATTATATCTGCAAACTAGAAATAGTAGAAACAAGCGTCTGCTCTTTTTGCGAACTCAATGATAAAACGCGCTGGAGCTCCTGCAAGACGAAAACTCATACACTTATCCGTCTGTAAAGAAATTTGTGAGGTACTAAAATTCAGCAGAAGTTTTCAATTTTAGGACAATAATAATGTATGGTGGCTGTCATAGCTGAATGAGTTGGAGCATAATTGCTCCGGAAGTTGGCATACATCTGCAGGTCGCTCCATTTGTGGAACAACATCAAAGTGCACACCATTAACAGGATGAGGAGGATCTTGGCTAAATAAACCTATCAAAGGGCATGACCATCAAGATATTACACCTTTGTATTTTTAAATGATGGTTTATAAATTAAAACATAAGTTTTTAACATCAGACTTCTAAAGAAATTCGCAGCTTCTAATACGGAAATATATATTTTTAACTATTTTTTTTATTTTTTTCTTTAGCTAGTTTTTAATTAAATATCACTGCAGGTCTCAACTTAAATGTAAATCCTTCATTGCACTTGAATTTGTTTTTTCTTAGCTTTTACAATACAATATTTATTTTTCCATAAAATGAAATGAAAATATTTTCTAAAAAACTATTTATAAAAATTCAATGCAATACTTTGTTTTTAATAAATTCCTAAAAACCATGTGACTATTGGCAGAAATTCAATATAAGTATATATATAAGCATATAGGCTTCTTCAATTCCTATCGGAGCATACGGCATCTACTACTCCTCTTCACCAGCGGACTCGATTATGTGCTAGCGATCTAGCGATCTGATATCGTCCTATGTTAGGCCGACAGGTCTCAATTCTGCATCTATAGAGCGTCTCCAATTGGTGCGCGGTCTGCCATTCCTCGACCAGCTTATTGAAAATTATTCAAGCGCAGGGCATATTTAGCAACGTTGTCATCACTCTTTCTCAGCGTGTGGCCGATACAAAGCAATCACTTTTGCCGTATTTCGGTTGCTACTTTTACTTGTGAGGCTTTCCTCAACATTGTTCGCGGCCAGAAAATTCGCTTGATGCGCCGAACACATCGGCTGATAAATGTTTGCAGTCGTTTTGTGGAATTCGCAGTTACTTTCTATGTGATGAAGCATTGACTTAACACAGAAGTTGAATACACGCAGCTTTCCTAACTCTGCCTGCAACATCCACTATGTAACCATCGTCTACAGTGACCATGCAGCCAAGGTAACAAAATGTGCCCATGTTTTCAAACTGCTGCGCTCCCACTACCGGAAAGCTGTACTCAGGACGTCTTCGATGACGAGGAGAAGCATCCTACAAAACTCTTGTCCAGTAGAAACTGCGATTTTTAGGCTCTTAACTTGTGTATTGGTAGTGGCTAGTCCAATCTCGGCTTAAAGTTTCGCTTGCCACCTTTGTTTGTTAAGACAAAACTCCTCCCAAGCAGTTTTTGATATATGAGCAACTTTAATATTGAATTAGTAAACTGGATTAATATTCGATTAAGGGCTTCCAAATCATTCGGCTACAATATTATCTAACATTCTGCCTTGTCCTTACACGAAACATAACGTTGGAAGCAAAATGTTTTAATTTGTACTCGCCCGGGAAAAAAATTATACCTCATAAACTCGAATTCAATTTTGATTGTATTTGACCACATGGAAGCAATTTTGTTGCATTTCCATTGTTAAGATTAGCTTTTTGTCAGCATATTCAACGACTAACCTTCAAGCGGACGCGTGGACTTTTGAAACGGTCAGTATCAGTTTCTCTGTCTAGATAACTTTTATTCCAGGCGTTCGGAGTGCTTTCGATATCTGGACAATGGCTAAAGCAAGTGTAATCTGTGAGTCCACGACAGAACAAAGATAGGCTGCTAGGTGTGGAAAACGATGGTATTAGAAACGATAATATTATATATTGATGGCGGCCAGTTACATAGTATATTTCGATATCTAAGTCGAACCTACTTCTGATTTTATTTCGCGCATAGTGCATATATTTTGTTACAAATATTAAACTTGTTTGGTTTCTAGTTCTATTCATATTTTTAAGTATCCCTGTTGTACTAGAGTCTATAACCATTTCAATCTAAGCCTACTACCTTTCCATGCTTTTATATCAGCAACTGTATGCATGTATAGGTAATATGTAGGTAGGTATTTAAATAAACGAATGAAAAGTCATATAGACAAATGTGCATTTGTTCGGCATACGAATGTGTTTAAATTAGTTTTCGTATTTATGTTGGTTTTGTCTGGTTGCGTAAAAAAAAACAAATTCGTTTAGTTGGTTTTCTATTTTAGTGGCTGGAGTGTTTATTTCAGCTGTTGCACGCAGCAAAGCAAACTTAATTGCTTTCGCAATAAAATACAATCAAATCAGGCCGAATAAATTATGCTTATTTAATATTTTGTGCCGATATTAGTGTACATTCAGTGTTTTTATGTGAAGAGGGAAGAGGAAAAAGGAAAGAGGAGGGGAAGGCAGGCGCACACACAACTGTGCACGGGCCTAACATTTTTCATTTTAACTCATTTTGCTCTTGCGCCATTGACTCTGCATTTTGTTATTTAAAAATATTACTAATACAGATTGAATGCTGTGCCCTTTCGTGGATCTCATCTTAGCCATAAATAATATAATTGGGGCAAGAATGATTCATTGAGCTTTTGACAAAGCTTCTACTCTAAATAGCGATACGCCTGCTTGATCTCATCTTAGAACTGTAGGTGCTTACAGTTTTACGTCACCTCAGAAGGTAGTTGGTTTTTATAGGCCAGTTTTTCATGGTAGAAATGATACCGAAGCAAGTTGATTGCATTGTTAAACAATTTTAGAATCATTGCCTGGACGTCAAATGACACCAGACAGAGGCTTAAAATATTGCAGCTGATTAGTTTCCACACAAATCGGTTTTCTTCTTTTTTATGTTGCTGTGATGTAAAGTACGAAACCCTTAATGCATTAACGTGAAGGTTAGGTAGTACAGGCTGATCTGAAAAAGATCTCACATAGACCTCTATAGCCCATTGTGTTTGAAGTCAAAGATATTCTTCTTCTTGATTGGCGCGATAACCGTTTACGAGATTTTGGCCGAGTGTAAGAAAGCGCGCCAGTGGTTTCTTTCCTTCTCCACCTCATATTTTTCTTTGCTACCACCAGCTGATACCGCATCGAATACTTTCAGAACAACTTTCGGGCAACATAACCCAGCCATCGTAGTCGCTGGATCTTCATGCGCTATGTATATGTCGTCGTAAAGCTCATACAGTTCATCGTTCCATCGCCTACGATATTCGCCCTTGCTAACATGCAACACTCCAAAAAACTTGCGCAGAATCGTTCTCTCAAACACTGCAACGGACCCCTCTTCGGATATTGTCATCGTCCAAGCTTCTGCGCCATACGTTAGGACGGGCATGATGAGAGCCTTGTAGAGAGTTAGTTTGGTTCATCGAGAGAGGACTTTACTACTCAATTGCCTACTTACTCTAAAGTAGCACTTGTTGGCAAGAAAGATTCTACGTTGGATTTCAACTCGTCATTGTTTTCGGTGTTAAAGCTGGTTCCTAAATAAACTAAGTCTTTTACAACCTCAAAATCATTACTGTCAACAGTGACTTGGGTGCCGATAAGCAAATACGCCGACTACTTGTTTTTTTAATATATTTTATCTGGTTTGAGGAAGTGTACACATTTCAGGCGTGGACAGTAGATGCTTGGCTGAAGTAAGCTCCTGGGTGGCTCGACAAACGACTGCTATATTTGCCACTGAATCGTTTTATCTCTTCCCATTCTGAAGATATCACCGTTTTGTTGCGTAGTAGCTCGTTGCTAGAGTAAATCGAGTCTCCGGTGATTATTTGCAGAGCCTTTGCTTTGATCCTCTCTATCATGTCAATGTTGGTTTTGGCCGCCGCTCCCCATAGCTTGTTGCTGTATGTCCAATTGGATTTAGTTACGGCTTTGAGCAGAAAAAGTTTGTTTTCTAGAGACAGCACTGAGCTTCTTCTCATAAGCCATTGTGAGTTTAACACCGAGGTGTTTGCATTTGACTATTATGTGTTTGGTCATTATGCTTACAAAAAGTTCATTAAAGTGAGATATTTTCGTTTTTTGTTAACGTTTTTAAATTTTTTTAAGAATAAAATAAGATTAAAAAAAACAGATGTTTGTTCAAAACTTTTCGAAAAAAAATTATATTTGTTTGTTCGAATATTTTAGGGAAAAGTTACATTTTTTATTCTAAAATTTTCAGGAAAAAATTATGTTTTTGTGCTCAAAATTTTAAATTTTTAAAATAAATTTTCAGGGAAAAAATTAAATAGGTTTTCTTCGAATTTTTTGGAATAAAATTTAATTTTTTTTTTAAGTTTTGCAAAACGACTTATATACTTTATTTGAATTTTTTTATTTTGTTCAAGATTTAAAAAAAAAAAAATTTTTTTGGAAAAAAAATTCTATATTTTTCTTCGAAATATAATTTTTTTCATACAAAATTCGAACAAAAAAATTATTAAGATTATTTTAAGATATTAATTTTAAATTAAGAAAAAATCATATTCTCTTTGTTTGAATTTTTCAAGAAAACAAATTATTTTTTTGTTCGAATTTTGTAGGAAAAAAATTATATTCTTGTGTTCGAATTTTTTGCAATAAAATTTTATTGTTATGTTAAACTTTTTTGTAAAAAAATTATATATTTTTGTTCGGATTTTTTGGGAAAAAATTTTTTTTTTCGATTTTTTAAGCAAAACTTATATTTTATCAGTTTGGCACAAAAACATTATATATTTTTGTTCGATTTTTTTTGGAAAAATTGTTTTTAATTTTTTTTTTTTAATAAAATATTATTTTTTTGTTCAAGTTTATTGCAAGATAGGTTATATTTTTTTTGGAATTTTTTATGAATTTGTTTTTTATTGTTGTGTTAAAATTTTTTAGCCAATGTTGTTTGTTGGAATTTAGTAGGAAAAATTGCTTTTTATTATTTTTGAAGCAGATCTTCCCTCAGATTTTTTTCGTCTTTTTCTTCTGTTTTGTTATAAACAGCTGATGCTACGCTCAGTAATCCTTGAAAGTTTGATAATGGGATCCCTGTAACTCTTCGAGTAATATTCAAATACGTACAGCGAGTCTGTGCAAAATGCAGCTCTAGCGAAATACTGACATACAACTGTTTATACCTCTTGCAATGCTAGATTTTGTTTTTTGTTTTTGTTGTCGGAACAACTAGTAAGTGCAGCACTCAGACAGCATTAAGTCCATTGTACTGCACTCGGGTTCCCTTTTTAATTTTCTTTAAATCTACCTGACCTCGGAAGAAATCTGAGTGGTGCCAAGGAGTCAAGGTGGTCGCTTCTTAACACATTAGTGGCAAAGACCTCAAGTGTTTTTCGAGCGAAGGCTGGCTGCTAGATTAATCACGGGCAGTAGTGCATCTAAAGCAACATTTTGCTTTCTACGTAAAAGCTACTTATTTAACACTAGACAGACTTCTTTTGGAAATGCGTCATTTGCTTCATTATATTAGCGTTACTTTATGAGTAAAAAAAAATTAAATTAAATATTTACTCCTTTCATACAATTTGGTGCAGGTATTGAAAAGTCTGTGCTTTAAGCTTTTTATTTTTTAACTCAAAGTCCATTAGTTGAAAAAAAATCATTTTCTGCGAAATTAAAAACTTACTCGGAAAGTGTCAGTGCGAATATGCGAGTATGTAGCAAAAGTGAAAATATTTAAACAAAATATTCCATTTTAATAACAAATAAACAGTTAACAAATAATTACAATGCATGCAAATCCAGTAAAGTTTTGTCACTATCACTTTGTTGATCATCCATTAAAACTTAAGCGTGTTCGCACTTTGCATACGCAAACAACAACTACGACCAAACTAAGTGCGTAAGCACAGCTACCCCCACTATGTAAAATAGCAAAAATAATGGTAAAGTTGCACAAAGCTACACATCCGAAATAGTTTGCTGGAATGTCTGCCACTTCAAGTTGTAGCATCTAGAGTTGAGGTTGCCACTGAACTTGCAATTCCGAGAAGTGTTGCAGCAGAGTATTTCATTAAGCGCCAAAGGTGGCAAGAATAAACGCCCCGTTGCATGAGCACTAATAAAGAACAACAATAAGCGTGCGAAAGCCAATGAAAGAGTGCTGAGTGCTGAGAATCTGCTTCGCAAGAACTTTAAATTTGCGCATTTCACAAGCGCTCGTGAGTGTATGTGTGTGTGTGCAATATAAAGTGTTTTAGTGTGCGAAATGCGAAATCAAAAATGAAATTCCGTTCATTTGCTATTTGCATCGAACTTTTCACTAATTCCCTTTCAAAACAGACACGCCGCTACTCGCAACGGAATGTCCATTTTCCCGGCACTCTTACGCTTAGTATTTTTTCGTTCTCGAATTTGCCATTTCAGGGTATTGACGTGCCACTGGGTCTTTACACGTTGCTCATCCACTTTTGAGCAAAGATAAATTAGCGCGAAAGCAACAAACGAAGCGAAATGCAGTTAGCAGTTTACAAATCTGCAGCCTGCACACAACCAGAGAGCCATCGATTTTCGCAGCTGCACATCTTTGGTGCAGAAGCGAGCTTTGCTTTCCATTGGGAATGGTAAAAAAAGAGTGAATTTTCAATTTCTTCGCACACGAATTCGGTAAAGGATTGTGGGCAGTAAAAAAGGAGCGAAAATTGCGAAATTTGTGGCGATTTATCGCAGCCAAGTTTAATTGCCACTTTGAAGAAGAATAACAGCTATGTCGAGAAAAGGATAGTGGATGCAGTCAGCGAGTGTAATCCGTGAAATTGCTGAAATGTGTTTTTTGGAAGAAGTGTAAAAAAAAATTATGAGAATTCTACGAAAAGCATATTAAAAGAGTACAAAAAGTACGAGGGTGGGGCTAGAAGTAATCGGCTTTGAGCACTTCACTAATTCAATCAATTAGCCGTAAAAGGATTTCAAAGGAGAATAATTAAATATTTTAACCAGACAGAAATAAAAAGGGACTACCAGACAGATATTTTATCAAGTGGTTAAGAAATTGTTGCGATTTCAAGTATTTTAAAAAAGTAGTACCCATACCAATACAGAGGGTGGTTAAATTATTATAATCAGACGATGTTTTTTTATTGTGTAATGGGGAATAAATAACTACAACAACGTGTGACAGAAAAATTGCATATACAACCGGACTGGAACATATTTCGTATGAAATTAAAGGTTCTTCTTTGGAAGTGGCGCCAAGATGTAGGTCGACAGGTGAAATAGTTGAAGTACCACTCTGGCATTTCCAAAGTAGTACTAAAGCGCCGTTTTCATACCATTTTGAAACTTTCAACGGGCAGATATCCACAGCCAATCAGAGCTGTTGATGGAATGGACAGAGACTGATGGAATTTAGGTTGGCGCACTGCCCCAGGCTGTCAAAGAAAGAAGCACCCAGCGCCTTTAATTGTCTGACTGTCAAATCCGGACATTTGCAAAGAAAGTGTTCAATAGAATCCTTCTGGGAAAGGTCCCCACAGCCTCTGCAATTGAGATAAAATGGTAAGCCCTGCTTTTTCGCGTGTGTGCCGATGGAGTCCCCAGGACTTTCTGAGTGCTCCGTCTATTGTATTGGCGCCAAAAGTTTTTCGATATAGCACACGAAGAAATGGATCTCCATCTGATCTGCACTTTTCTGAGAATTAAGTTGTGCAATTCCTCACTAACAGTCAGAGCGATGTCAATGGCCGGGATAGACAGTGTCTTCGAGGACCAATTCAGTTCCCGTCTTTGCAAGTTCACTAGCAATTTCATTTCACTCTATGTTTCTATGTCCTGGAAACCAGATCACTGAAATGTTACCTGAACACACAAAAGATTTGACCTCTTCCTTTCAGAAGTTGGATCTGCACCATTGCGTCGTCAGTGCCTTGATCACAGCTTGACTAATATCTCTCTCGCTTCCGCATTCTATAAATATTCTGCATGCCTGCAGGATCGCGTGAAAAACACTAGCAGTAGTCGGCATTTTTAAAGAAATAAAAAATTTGGCTACTTTAGGAAAAAAATCTGCTCCGACTCCCGATTCCATCTGGGAGCCGTCAGTGCAGGCAGAGGTACTAGCCTCGGTACAGGGTTTCTCCTCGTTCCAATCCTGCCTACTTGTAAATATTGCCTTAGCACGACCCTCAAACTCCAGTTGACAGATAGAGAGATCTGCACGAATTTCAGATAAATGCGGTATTAACTGCCTGAAAATGCTAATATGACGCTTAAGAGATTACCTGCAGAGGCCGACCTCCTTTAACCTGATTGCCCTTTGAGCAGCGAAGGAAATAACGGTAAAGTGGGAATAAGCTGCAAGTGCAAAACGACATTAAAAGCAGCATTTGGGCTAGTTCTACATGCTCCGGTGATGCCAGTACAAGCAGTTTTTTGCGCCTTGCCTAAGTCATATTATAGCCCAAGGAGCTTCCCACCAGACCAGGTATCCATGTGTTAAAATTGGTAGAACCACTACGTTGTACATCAAAATCAAGACTTGTGGCTTGAGTCCCCATTTTTGTCGAACGTGGATTTGCAGGAGTAGAAAGCTATACTGGCCTTATTTTCCCGATTTTCAATGTTTCAATGGAGTTTGGAGTAAAGTGTCACACACAGATACTTAACTTCCGATGAAAGCGGGAGAACGTGGTTGTTTAATTAGGAAAGTCGAAAGGGTTGTGGTTTATATTTTCTGGTAAATAGAACCAGCTCTGTTTTGTCAGAGTTGACCCTGAGGTCGCAACTGGCAGCCCAGCGACTGAGTACGTCCAGTGACCTTTCAAAGATTTCAACCATGACTGAGTCGAACGGTCCCGATACGGACCAAGTCATGGGCGTACGCTATTACCTTAAGCCCATCCTTAATTAACTTAGTCAGAACTTCGTAGAAGGCGAGGCGAAAGGACGCCTAGATGTAAGCAGTTAATAATTCTCAAACGGTTGCACACAGTTCTAGATTTTACACTATAGAACAAGCGATAAAACTATGGAAACTTATTATGAAAATGGCGGATATTTAGGAACAGCAAATAAGAATCCGAATGAGTCAACCATCCAAAGATGAGTGAAAAGACTTTACCAAACTGGTTTTGTAGACGATAGAAAAAGGATTGGTAGACCAAAAATTGGATATTCGGTGAAGAATATTGCTGCTGTAGTGCGAAGTGGGGCTGAAAAGTCTTTAACATCGAGTCAAGATCTCAACGTTCTCAACAATTAGCATTCATGAATCCAGTATTTGATGGATTTTATCTTTAGACGTGCACCTGGTTGAGAATTAAATGTTGTTATTTTCGACACATAATTGATAAGAGCCGCACTTTTAACGAAAATTATAACACCTGAAAGAGTTTTCTGAAATACCCTTTATTTATATTTTACTCTCTCATTATTTTCTGTCTTCTAATTTATATTAATTACTGCCAACTGAGAAACTTTCTTCGAATGAAAAGGTCACGAATGCCTCGCAAAACCCGGTTTATGAGTATTTGGAGGATATACAAAAATTTAGGAAGAAAGCTAAAAGAGACCTATCATAAAAAAGTATTTATTTTGAAAGTATAGTGGAGCACATTTTTGTAAGTATTTAAGGACGTCTTGAGCCATCTAAGAGGTTTTGGCTTAAAAAATATTGAAGTCATGTAAATGCCTGTATGACTTTGGAAGTGTGAGCTCCACTTCCGTGCCGAGTTGTGTGTCAAATCCGTTCAAGGTATAGACATTTTTGGAGGAGTTATCGCTTTGTTAGTTATACAGGAAGTCAAATAGCCGATTTGCTTAAATTTTGGTAAATAAAAAAATTAAAAGAATCAGCATCTTTTAGAGAGCCAGCACGTGGAATTTGTCCCTAAGTAAAATTAAGTGAATATAAAATTATATAAACCGGCAAATACAACAAATTACACCAAGTACAACAAATTACTAGAACCAACCCAAGTAACAATGCCTGTGAAAAATTTATCAGCTTGTGGCATTCTAAAGCCAAAATACAAATTTGATAGTGTTTTGTACTTGCAACGCTCCTTAAAGTTTTTGTTAAGCAGACTTACTTAAGCACAGCACGCGTTAGAGTGTCAGCTAAAAACAATAGGCAGCAATGCTTAACAGTGGCAACATCAAACACAGTTTGTACAAATACAAATATGGAGGAAAACAATCAACAGCTGCGCCGAACGACTGACTGCGAGAAAAGTTGCAACATTAAAAACTCATCATGCCAAAATGTGGCAGACGCATCTTGACTGGCGCTAGTACATAGTCACGCGCACACATACACACACATATAAAGTGTAATGACTGTTGTAGTTGTTTTTAGCGCATGTGCTTACACCCGGTACTTTGTTGCAACAACTTAAGCGCAACTCGTTACGAAAATGTTTAATTTTATTAATTAGAAGTGACGCCAATGCTGCAACAAACAGCTGTGCGCGCACACGCATGCATGTGGCACATATTTGCCAACATTCTTACTTACTGCACTTTGCATGCAACATCCGCTTAAATACTTGAGTGGCTCTGAATGTGGGTGTGTGTGTGTGTATGTGAATCCGTCTGCGTGTATGAGTGCCACAGAAAGTTCGTTTGCGTGTTTTAATTAAGTTGCCGCCATGCAAATACATGTTTGCATTGGCGGAGTGGTGGCATGCAACTTGGACTGCAACAACAGCAGCAAGAATACTTTTAGCTGTAGCTTTATTTGGTGCTGCCTCTGCTGTTGCTGCAAGTGTCGAAGGAAAACATTAGCTAAACATAGCATCAGCATGACAAGAATAATGCAAATGCTACAAAAAGAAAACAACAAAAACAAGAGCATTACCATCAATACCTATCTGCTGCAGCCTGCATGGAAATGGCAGCAAACACAATGATGTGTTAAATGTAATTTTGTGCCACATAAACACGAATACATGCACATACACGCACACCCACACTCATGCATACGCATACACCCACAACCGCTTGTGCACCCCATGAAGTGCTATGCAAATACGCCAGCGTTGTTGCCTCAATAAAATGTTGTTTGCTGTTGCTGAAGCCACAATAGCAACAACAAAAGCAATAAGTGCATTATTTTTTCGCACTCACTTTATGCCACTGCCTAAATTGCTACTTGCCACATCGAGCATATAATTGCGTATTTGGTTTGAATCTTGCTAGTGTCGGCAGTGGGCGCCGGTGGTGGCGACAGCGGACGTGGCAAGCAAAATAGAAACTGAAATTGCAGAAAAATTAATTATTCAAACGGATTTTGTTGCAAATGTTGCAGTAACTAATCGTAGTTGAAAGTTTGCGTGAGCTAAGTGGATGCAAGAACACATGTGTGTGTGTGTGTATGTATTTGTGTGGCTTACCTGCAGGGAAAATCAGTAATTTCGACTTACTGTTGTGCTAGTGAATTTTCAAATATTCGCCCAGTCGTATTTTGTATTGTAAGAAGAAATATCGAAAGCGTGTGTACGAAATTCTGTGCTGCTGAATTTCAGGGAGTAATATTGAACGAATGTAACAGAATGAGGAGCTTCGGGGAAATGGGCTATTTCATGACTGAGTTCCTCTCGGCTCACGAATACTTCCGAAAATATCTATACTGTATGGATATGGTAAGTGACCTCAGTTGTGGATATTGCGAAACACCGAACGATGACGCCGAAAACACGTTCCTTAGTTGCGAGCGATGGCTCGCGTAAAGAGATGTTCTGAGGGAGCAGATTGTCGACATCGCGTCGACCAATGTGATCGGCAAGATGCTTGAACGCAAAGATAACCGGAATGCGGTCAAAAGATACATTGAAGGCGTATTACGGTGATAAAAGATAGACCTCGACGTAGTACAATAAAGCGAAGCCAGAGACATAAGAAGATGAGCCTATGGCTTGAAGCTGGCGACAAACATGATGGACCCAGACGTGGGCGAATAGAGCTGGTCCATTTCATGCACATCATTCTGGGTGCTGCCGAAGTAATGCAGAAAGTAGTCCCCGTAAGGGAGTCTCTCCAAAAGAGGAGGAAGTATTGTTTGAGTGGCCACACCACTCGACGCAGTAGACGACGATCACTGTAAGTGCGAAGGCATTTTGAATACTAACTCACCATAAACTTAAGATTCACCTTTCTTCTGACCGCATTTGACCGAGATATGCCAATATGAGAAAAGCAAGACGTCTGTTCAATGAGAAAACGAATGGTTGCAATCACAGCTCGATTGCATTGACTGGAAGAGTTCAATATATCTATCAAAAAGTAATAACTTCCATTATAAAGTTGTTTTCTATTTTATTCACAACGAGTTCTTCTCAAGCAAACTCGATTTGTGTTAGCTAAGCTAGTATGCGTTGCAAATCGATCCAAGCATTGTTACGTAAGTTAATTAGTATACGCGGATATCGCATAAGACTCAAGAAATACCAGTTTTTTAAGGAAATAAAAGGTTAAAATGTTCCCCAAAAATGCACTCCATTTTTTCCATAGAACTGCTGAGTATTTCCCCCCCTTGTTCACTCCACTCGGGAGCATAGAGCCTCGACAAGACTCAGTCTTGCGTTGGTTTCGTTAATCTATCATATTCCGATTTCTGACAGGTAGGTGCTTAACTTACCGCTACCAGTCCTAAATAGTGAGAATGCCGACCTGTCGTTGCTTAGGAACAACCCCTTCTTACTGCTTGAAGCGCCATCTGTGTGTCAGATTTTTCTGGCAGAAGGATCACACATATGGTTGAGGACTTCGCTAAATTTGATGTGTCTGCGCTATAACCGCGATCGCCCGCTTCCTCTGCTGGCGCCACTGATGCAATGTGTAACTGTGTGGTTTTCTTTGTTATTTTGCTTGTTTTAGCAGCCACAATGCAAGTAATGCGCTGGCTTTTGTGGAATCAACTTTTTCTTTTTTTTTTTTATAGAAACTAGGAAAGTAGGTAAGTTTGGAAAAGTGCGAGGACTGTGCGTCACGTGGGATTCGAACCCACAACCTCTCGGATGGCAGGATAGTACACTTACGCTTACCCGGTCGCCCCCTTAAACAAATTACACGTAAATTTTCGAGCCAGCGACACTCGAGTTTTTCCCAAATCCTTTTTATTCAGGAAGGACTTTGATTTAGTCACACATAGTAGTTTTAAAAAGATTAAAATAAGTGTACTTATGCGCTAGGGCCCCGATTTGGGTGGCACCTTGAAGAGAGAAAAGAGATATGAAAAAAACAAAGATTTTGTAATTTATAATCAAATTCATTTTCAATTTCTGTTGCAGGCAGGTTACTCCTCTTGAAAGTTTCACTCTTCATGCACTTGAAAATCTATATATATAAAAAGAAGTTACATTTCCTTGGTAATCTTATAACTCAAGAACCGCCGAACCGATTGACACCAAAGTTTTAGAGTTCTTTTCTATCTTTGAGGAGGTGGTTTGTGTGGAGTTTTATTGAAATCGATGCAGCCGTTCCTGAGTTATGACATTTTATGTGATCACAAAGTGACGAAGATCGAGTTCGACGAAATTAAGTGGAAACACAACGACACAGACGGAGTAATCAGTCGGTTAATAGTGAAGCACCAAGAAACCGTCGTGGGCGTACGCCCGTTTATGATATATGTCAAATGGACCGCGCGTCTTTCAATTACGATGCCACCATTGATTACAGCATGCATGCCTACATTGGCTAAATGAATATAGAATGTATACATTGCAAAGCAATTAATTTCAGAAACTAAACGCCTGGTATGTGCTGTGCTGGTGGGAAAGTCAAATTGCCGGTGCTAGAACTTTCGCCAGAATCTTTGCATTCATTGAAGCATTTCCTCTTAAACATTAAAAAATACAATTCATGCTTTCAAATGACATCTTTTGGAGCTACAAATATTATAAGAGATGGATTTATGCCGACGTTTAAGGTTATTACTTCGTTTGGAATAAACAATATCATATTTAATTTATGTGCCGTCCCTGTGTTCGATGTTTTTAAAAATTCAGATCCGTTATCTACATATATTTCTCGAACTTTACAGATTCAAGGTCAAATATACCATAGAGCTGGGTCTTTGCTACTATTCCCAGATGGTGACCATCAATTTTTGCAAATATATTTTATTGGTGATGAGAATAGTGAATTAGATCAGCGCTGTGCAATTTCGACGAATACGAGAAGATCAATCGTGAATGAATTGCAAACAATGTTCCATCAACACAAAATGGCGAAATTGTTCAAAGTGGCACTCGATCTGATGCCCACCGATGACCACAAAATAATAATAAAAGCCGATAAAACACCAATTGGGGAGCACGCCAGACGATTCAATATAAAAAAACATTTTATGTATGGTGGTGCGAAGCCCACTGGGGAATGCTAGTATAATTATAATTATTAATAAAATATATCTTACAAGTTCCTAATGCCACGCTTGTTCCTGCTGGGTGCACCTGTCTAACTAAGTATTCTCAATAGAGTAAAGGGTGATGACATACTTAAGCAAGTAAAGCTCCTCAAAGCATTGGGACTTAAGCTGCGATTTAGTGCAATTCAAATAAGTGCGGAGCTGAAGTGCAGGGCTTAGATATTTTACCTACAGCATCTTAAAACTAGATCGAGTTAGTGCAGCGTAGGCGGGGAAGAACACTAGACGGAAGGGTATGCATGCTTTGGCTGGCATCTTAGTTTGTTGCAAATAACGGAATCTCTGCAAATTTGCATCAGCAGTACCAACATCAATTTGCAACGATAAAAGTAATCCTTGCCACAGGTATGTGTGATAAGAAAGTGTTGCCTTAAATCTGTGGTGACTAAGAAAATAAAAAAAATTAACCGCAAATGAATGCAAGGAAATAGCAGACACAAAGTTGTATTTTTCATTTAGGAAATAAATAAATTACTGATGTGTAGGAAACTCTCAAAAAAGGAAATTATTAAGAAGAGTAGATGAAGATTAGATTATAATCTCGAAGACGATCAAGCAAAGAAAATAAATATACTTCTATGAATAAGAAGAGGGGTGAATAGTAAGCACTGTGCCAGTTTCGATTCAGCAGATGGCCAACGACTTCATCTGATTTTAAAATTAAGTTTCGTTTCTCTTGCTTTGCTTCGGTATCAGAAAGCCTAAGAACGTTCTGCAGAAAAGACAATATGTTTACGGGCTGTGTTTTCATGATGGCAGTAGCACGAAATTATATTTATTGCTGACTTAAAGATGGACGATAGAATTAAATGCCATTAAAATCTGCGTATTTCAGTCTAGTGGCTTTCATCGAAAGCAGCGGCTCAATTGGCCTATTGTAATACCGCAGTTTGGCGGCTACCTTAGGTTAGAATAAGTGGTTAAATCGCTGTTACCGAAGGAGCATTATTATTATTTTTTTTTTCTGATTAAATAAAAACTTATGAACATTTGAAAAAAAAAAATAGAAATAATATTTAAAAGTTTATAAAAATCGATATAAGAAAATTAAAAAAAAGATTATAAAAAAGTTTTCAAAAAGAGCGCTTCAATTTATTCGAGGTGACCCCTGAAATCTATCGGCCTACGACATAAATATATGCACCGCAGGCTTTGGAAGATAAACAAAACTGGAAGACAGTACAGCCAAAGTAGAATCGTTGAATAAAAAATGATGGCTGTTAGTCTAAAGAGTTGCCAAAATGGCTGAATTCCAAGCTCTAAGCAGCAAAACTCATTTGAATATCGTGGATTCAGGAGGTTAATGGCTATTTAGTAGAATTTAAAGTGATATAATTGTAAGCAAAAGAGTGGATGAAAGGCTTGTAATTACTTTTATAGGTAAACGAATTTTGACGTGATAACGTCTTATAATTCGATTTAGACGGCTGCACGCACGAAAAAATGTGTCGTTATCTTGCTCAATGGTCGTTATCTTGCTCAATCGTCGTTATCTTGCTCATTCGTCGTTACCTTGCATGAACTGCAAGCGAAAGCGCGGAACGAATGACAAAGAGCACAATCGGCCCCCGCATTCGGCAACGTTCGACATCTAGCTCTCTCCTACTTAAGTGAGCGTATATATGTATGTATATGCGCATTTGTATATAAATTCACATACTTGTATTTGCATATGCCTTCTTCCTGTGTGCATGGTAATGAACCATTTCTCTGTTGAGAATAAGACGATGATAGAAAAAGTAGGAAATGAAAGGGAGTGTTTCGAGTGTAAAGTGTCTTGAAGAAGGCAAATCGATGATGGTGCCTCTTAGTGTTGTTGACTTATTAACGTCTGATGCACAATCGAAATTGAAGATATCTTTCATGAATTTGATAAATGTTTCGTCATTTTTCACGTTTGTGTAAATGTAACTTGACCTATTCCATTGCGATTCCATTTACCTCCTTCTCTATATCCAGACAAAATATCTATCAAACAAATAAAATTAAAATTTTGTTTTGAAAATTGCAACCATTACATCAGTATTTTTTAATGACGTTGTCACGTTAAACTATCGTCAGTAAACCGACTTTACAGACAACCTCGTTTTCTTTTAATTAATGAGTATTTGAACTTTATTGAAGATGTTTCGGATTGTCCAATTTGTGACAAATATGCATCGTTTTGTTATATAATTTGTTGCCATTTTAAAGATAGCTTCGTAAAAACTCTCTTATTGTACTCTTACTTATTGGCAAAAGACTCTAGTAATCGACTTTCACAATTTTCTCTTCATAACAATTTCTTATCGCTCAGGAATTTTTGCAATGAGAGAAAACTTGTGGTATCCGTTTGGTGGCAGGTCCGCATTATATGGTGGATGCATTAAAACTTCTCAACCAAGCTCACGGAGTTTTCAACGAGCCACTTCAGGCATGTGTGGCTTTGCGTTTTCCTGTTGAAACAAAACATAGGCCAATTTTGGCCGTTTCTAGTCAATCGAAAGCTTCAAACGGTTTAGTTTTTGACAGTAGCGATCTTAGTTTATTGTTTGGCCATATCGAAGCAACTCATAATTAATGATTCCGTTCAAGTCACACCAACTACCCAGTAGCACTTTTGGGCACCGTTTGAGCTGCTTCATCACGCTTTGACCACCACAATAGTGTCACATGTGACCCAGTCATCTCATCCTCAATCAACATCCGTCTAAGAAATAGGTCGATTTTAACCCGTTTGGCCCAGAGCAATGCAGATGGAAATTCGATTCATCACGTTTTTTGGTGTGGCGACACCATTCATAATTTCAGCGTCCTGGCTTGCATTTTCGTTTTTATCTGTAGACAAACTGTAAAATGTACCGAATTTTCCCTTTGTTGGCTTCCATTGTTAACATCCTGTTGGTTTTTTTTTAGTGTGAAACGTTACCTTACGAGTATAAAATTAAAATGGATTGTTCGATATTTTACGAGATATCGATCACTTCAGGCATCTACCGATCTTCTGCTACCGTTGTGCGTTTTAAACGTATTCGAAAAGAATTCAGCTGACGTAACCTGGCATCAATTTTTGACCGCTAATTGTGAGCTATGGCAAACTACTTCTATACTTCAGTTCATGTAATATAATAATTTGCAAAACAAAACCGTAACCGTAACCATGAAAAATTTAAAACATTGCTTGCAACTTGAGACTAATATTTTGCTTTTTCTTAACCCCTTTGCTCTTATAGTCCATAACATCTCTTCGTTTATATAAATTTAGTAATACAGTTGTCTGCGATTAACTAAAACCTTTAAGAACCACATTAACAAACTCTCAATGTGTAATTTGAAAATGTAAAACAATTAAAAAGTACCAGCGCGCAAAACTATGCTTCAAATCGGGTGTAGGAATCATCAAATCAACGCAGGCGATGTCGTTCATTGTCAAATACAAATGTTAGTACATTAAGTCACAATGTCAAAGCAATGCATAGCGTAAGCGCAACTAGCTTTGGTTTATTTTTAGTTAATTTACACACACACACATACTTACATGCACATACACATATACGCGCAAACAAGAAACTTAATGGGGTTAAGGGTCACCAAGTAATTCAGCTGGGTTTACCTTAACCTCATTCCAGCAGAGGTAGTTAGAAGCAGCAGCAGTAGCAGCAACTTAAGCGCCTTAGAGTAGGCAACGAGCGTGTGCCTAACAGTGATTTGTTCTTGTTGTTATTGCTGGGGCCAAAGCAAGCACAATGCGCATAGCAAATTTTTCATTGCATACTTTAGGGAGCTTAGTAGCACAAAATTTAAGCTAACCTCATTTGCATGCATACAGAGATTCAGGCACATGAGTCCATCCCATACGACAGCATCCGCACATACACACACATGCAAGCAAACAGCCACACATTCACTGGAGCGTACCGGCATTCGTTCATACAAAGCGAAGTACATGAGTATGCATTTATGTAAGAAAGTTTGTTGGTGTGTGTGTGTGTGTGTATGTTTGTGTACAAGTAGTGTTCGCGCCTATCAACATTTGACAATACACAAAACGAACAGAATGTAGTACGTAGTATGAAGTACCGCTACCAAGTTATTGGTGTTGCATACTTTAAGGCGCATGCTATGTGCCGAAGCGGACGTGTTGGTATCTTATTGCACACTGATTTATTCAGTGATTTCAGTGAATTTTTCCTCTTATACCTATTTATTTTCGCTACGCCGTTGCAAGCCACCCACACTTTCGGAATGGCCTACTAACCGCAAAAATTCAAAAAATAATGTATAGTTGTAGAAAAACTGTATAATTAAAAATTTCCAGCAGTAAAAATGAGCAGCGTTGCCCACACTCATTATTTGTTCTGCACATTTTTCGATTTTTTTTCTCTCGATGCCTTAGCTATTAATGAAAGGCGAGTCGTGAAAGTGGAAACATGAAAGAGGCATGCGGCAGATGAGAATGGTGGGGGTAGAGAAAGAGTTAGGGAGGGAGAGTGGGAGAGTAACGTAAGCACACAATAGCGCGCTGGGACTGAGTGCTGGCAAGAACAGCAACGAAGCCAGTAGAAGTGTGGTGGAGTACGAAGATGGATGAGCCAGTAGCAAATCATGAATGGCTGAGTTTGTCATACACACATTTCCATAACTACTTGGCGCATATTTTGCATTCGCGCTGCCACTTTGACAGGCACGTTAACGCAGATTCCAACATTTCCGACCAACAGAACACTTTCTGTATATGCATGTCTGTATGTATAAATGCATGTATGTATGTGTGCTAGTGTGATTGTGTAAAGATTAGCTCATGCGTTCAGCGCCAGCGTAGCGTAAAATTATCATTTATTAATGAAAAAAAAATTACATATTTTCCATAATCTACAGACAGCAGCATGGCTCAAGCGCCTAGAAGTTGCCAATGATGACCTCAATTACTGGTACTCAAGTTCATTATTTTTGTTCCACGAAAAATAAAATTCAACAAAAACCAACAAACAAGAAATATGGCTTAATGAGATATTTCAAGAATAAGCGGGGATAGGTAGAGTTGTGTTAAGCAGTAAGCAGCAACTGATGCGCGCCGAAAAGTATGCCAAGCTTCAGTGAAATTTTCCGCATTTCGACTGTTATCCTCCGTCTTCTGCCCCTCTTTGTGTTCTTTCCATTTACTACTTTTATTATTATTATTCGACTGACACAATTTCCTTTTCGCTTATTTCCGGCTGCGAGTCTGCGAAAACAAAAGCAGGCGAAAAATAATAATCTACATCTATAAGTAGGAATGAAAAAGAACTGAAATAAAAAATTATAGAAAATAAGCAAAATAAGCCCGAGAGGCATATTTCAGCAATCACTTTACCAAAAGAAATATATATTTATATATATGTACATACACATGCATATGACGTTAGCACTGCAGTGGTAGCAGACCAGAAATTGGCTCTGTAGCAAAGATATGCAAGTTATTATGTAAAGAGAAAGACGAAATGAAGAACGAAAAACCCGCCAAACAATTTATCTTCTTTTACCACTTTCAACCATGAGAATGAGGTGCGGACGCCAAGCGTGTAAGAAAAAATCAGGTCATTCCACTTGATTTAATAAAGGGCACTTAAGGACATTCTTCATTATTGATTGTTCTGCTCGTACGTTGCGCTTAATTCACTTAAATTGGGCAACGTTTGGATGTCTTTGCAAATGTACTTAAATTTAAGAGCTTTTTCCTGTTATGGTTTAAATGAAAATATTAACATGATTAGCTCTGAAATGGAAAATATCGATATAAAATATTCAGAATATCGATTGAGTAAAACTTCCGTGAAAGTGTTGCTTTTTGCATATTGAAAAACTTTAATTGTTATACAGGTTTAATAAACCTATTTATGTATTTGAAAATTGAGCTGGAAGAAGTCTTAATTATTTTTTTTTTTTATTACACGAAGCTAAATAGCTTTCACGTGTTTTCTTGGATAAAAAATTAAGTGCATTACGGAAATTAAAAGGGAACCAATTTTTTAGTTAAAATTATCTTATTTGAATTGCTCTATTTTTCAATACTTAGTATGAAGTATGTTTCTTGAGGTCCTTTCCTGCAACACAAAAAAACAAAAAACAAAAATCAATAAATAATTGGCTCGTACGTTTCTGTTACGTGTTTCACCGAACCCCTCTTGTCCAATTAATTGCAATAGAAAACAAAATAAAAAAGAAAAATCTTTCCCGAACAGCTCCTATTTTTACATGAATTGCAATCTCCAAACCACGAAATTTAATTAAATTTTTTTTTGAATGGCAACCCCTTTTTTCTGTAGGGCATATTTCAGCTTTTGAATTTTAAGAGTGGCTGCCCACGCTTAATTGACTTTGATGACTATACACAGAAATGATATTTAGAAGAGCAAAAAAATATGCGTTTTTAGCATTCTTTTTTTTGCGTATTTTTTGAGTGGAAATAAATTTAAAATGTCTGCAAAATCTTTTTACTTGTTATTATTGATTGGCTGTTTGTGCACTGCGTCCTGAAGAGATCTATTGTGCAGCCATGTAGCCTACTCAAACAGTTTTAGGCCGTTAATAAATCCCTGAAACTGCTGTGGCCTAAATTTCTACCAGGATGTTTGGATCTATAAGCCCATTTCCCAGGTAATTTAGTCTGCGCTGTGCCACTGCTGGGCAGTCGCATAGAACGTGTTCTGCTGTTTCTTGTGCCTCTTTGCGGAGTCTACAGGAATCGTTTTCTATCGCACCTATCTTTTTCATGTGATAATTAAGTTCACAGTGCCCTGTTAGTAGTTCACTGCAAAGTTTTATGTTCTTTCTGCTTAGGTTAAGGATTGCTTCTGCCTTTATTTGTTCTGGATCTATGAGTCTTTTTGACTGCCGCATGCCCGATTGGGCTCTCCAGTAGTCGATTAGGCCCTTTGTTCCTGCGCACGTAGAATGGCACTTTTGAAGCTGTTATTTACCCCGCAGAAAGGTTCAGGACGTATGAAGGGAGTGTTTGCTCCCTTTTTCGCCCTTCATGCCCCTCATGTCCCGGAACCCACATTTAGGTTTTAAGGCTCTAAAAGATTCCCAGA
>JAYXIM010036577.1:0-68274 GCA_037575425.1 Anastrepha fraterculus | reverse complement strand
TCAGGACATTACATAATGAGGCGAGAAATACTTGAGGAGCATGTTAAGCTGTACAAAAACAACATATTTAACCGATGAGTAGGTTTTCGGAGACAAAAGACAAGTTGGCTGGCCGGTGTGCTAAGCAGTGCGCTACCGAAATAACCAAAATACGGAAATGGTAGTAGTGGTTAAGTAGCCGGATGCGGGTGCATAAGTAGAACTGGAAGTGATTGTGTGCTTTTGTCGGTATTAGCGTGCGTCTGTCCTTGGTAGGGAGCAGAAGGGATGAATGGACATTGAAGCGATTGCGATTTTGAGTAATTTGCGCCATCATTGAAGTGTCGAGCGCACAATGCCAGAGAGTAACTAACTTACTGCTAAGTCTGTAGACACGTATTTGTAAGGGTGTGTATGCTCTAATGCTTCGCCTGTATGTATGCACGTATGTACGTGTCTCTGGTGGTCGCCGCAATTACTAGAAATTGATTTTATTGCAGTTTTATTCACAGCAATCGTAACTAAATCGAGATTATTACTTTAGAAGTACTCCCAATGAGCTTTCATTATTTTCTATTTGGTTGTGGGCGGGTTTTGGTATCATTGATCGTTGAGAAAGCGTTGAAAGGATAAGTGAGATTCAGCCATTAGTTGTATAAAGAAGAAGAAGTTTCATCTGAATATTTACACCAGTATTTTTTAGGAGTGGATTTGATTTTTTCTTCTGGCGCAGCAACCTTGGTATCGAGACTTTTTCCCTCAGTCTTGGCTGAGATATTGGAAATGTCTGACTATACTCAGTCGCTGGGCTGCCAGTTGCGGCCTCAGAGTAAACTCTGACATAGCGGAGCTGATGGTATTTACCAGAAAATATAAACCTCATCACTTTAAACTTTCCAAATTAAACAACCACGCTCTCCCGGTTTCATCGGAAGTTGGGTATCTTGGAGTGATACTTGACTCCTAACTCTATTCGAAGCTTTACTTTGAGAATCTAGTAAAAAGGGCTTATTACTCCTGGGTAGGAATCTCGCATTCATCCTTCTTCAGCATTTCTTTCGTTTTAAAAATTTTGTTGGATTTACTTTTATTTAAAGAAAAACCCAATATTTATTTTCCATTGAACTTAATTTACAATATATTAAATATATAACCAAAAGAAAATTAACTAAAAAAGTTGAAGAATGTGTGTCGACCGATCTAGAAGCGGTCAAAAACGATCGATGGACCAATCAGCAACTGCCAAGCGTATGAAAGCTCGCGCAATAATATGCACAAAATAGCGACAACATTGATAAGTGCTCTCTCACAATTCGTGTCTATTGGCGTGGCTACGCAGTTGTAGCCGCTGAGTTGTATTTATCTTTGAATGATAATAAGAAATAATTGACAAATTTAATTGATGCAGAATGAAAGTAAGCCGTTCAAGGTTTTTTAGGAAAAAATATTATATCAATCAATGAAACTATTTTTCATTTATAGCAGTTCGAAAAGTAATTTTACCTCTTTTTAACACATTTCAACTCATAAACACTCTGTTTTTAGAAGTTTATGCAATTTGTGTCAAACGAAAACCTTTCAGATGAGATGAACTTCAGAATGCAAAAAACCTCCTGCAAATCGGAGCATTCTGTGCATAGCTATTAACACACATACATATTTTGGGCCTTTATTTTGTGAGGTGTGGGAATTTATCATACCGTTAATTATGCTTGTTAGGTAGATGCGTCGCCTGATTAACTAACGCAAGAACCAGTTAGCGCTTGAAACGTCATTTTCATTTTTTTATTGAATCAATGCCATCGTCCATTGCAAACTTCAAGCCAATTGGACCATCCATGGATCCACCTATGTTAGTCAAAATGCAAATGTCAAATTTTAGGCCTTTGAAACCTTGTCTGATGTCTGAATGTCTCAGATAACTCGTGTTGACGGAGCGCCAAGAATAGACATTTGCGTAAATAGTTTTGAGTATCCTCTAGTTTACAACAGCTTGAATGTTTTAGGGCAGCCACATTTACCAAAGACAGACACATATTTACCAAAGGTTGAACAACTTCCGGGCACACACTTTCCCAGTAGCTTACGTACAGGTACTATTTATTCTGAGGGATCAATGTACTCATTCCATAAGAAACGGTAAAATAGACAGTGTGATGTCTTAAACCTTACGTAATTGTCGAACCGAACAGGATGGCAGTCACACAAGTTAAAAACACACAGAAAGTATACAGGAAATAGCTCGCCGTAATTTCTGGAGCCTTGGAGAAACATGTCATATAACTTTCAAAGTCTCTAAGATTATAAAACCAGTGCACAGGATCTAACAAGCACCAATTCCTCACCTTCGCAATTAAATCACTCAAACGGATAGTACAGCTTCCTTTGTTGCACCAGTAAAAAATGGTGAACAAGAGAAGCCCACGGAGACTTCTCAGCTTGATTTCACTCATCTTTGTGTCTTGCAAGCATCCCAAATATTGCAGACCCGGAAGCAACAACCAATGCCATGAAATGGCCAGGTATCGATATCGATCTGGTAAGTCCACTCACCAACTTCTCAGCTCTAACGCAGTCAAGTCAAGTTTGGGTGAATCCGCAGTTTTGAGGCATGCTAGTTAGGGAGGAGGATTTCTTTCTCCATCCTCGTCGAACTTAGCTTTAGATTGCCTATTTCTCTACCTGTGATGTTTGATTAGCGTACAGATGATCGTTTGTACAAACCCTTTGTAACTCAATGCAAAGGACACCTGGAGATGTATAAGTATCTTTAACATGATGCATTCGCTACGACTTTAAGTTGGCTCGAGTTAAATGGAATTCGCTATCCTTACGAGGGGATACAAAAAACTATCAGACTTTTCATCGGAACTAAATAGCGCCCGCCCAAGTCGACTCTGGAGATGAAGAAACATACACATACCTGAATTGCTCCGTCATTAAAAGTGGCATACGAGAGAAAAGATTAGCAAGCATAGAATGCTTGCATTTGAGATGCGTGAATGAGCGGCCAGATGTTTCTAGATATTTACTTCCCAGACAGTGGGTATATAATGAAGCAACCATCCAGCTGCTTCTTTAATTGCGGCTACCTCCGCTTGGAACACACTGCATTGAACCGGTAGCCTGGACTTGAGTTTGATGGGAAGCTCCTCGCACAATACAGCTCCATCAACCCTGCCATCCAATTTCAGGGCTGTTGTGAACAAGTTCACCAGGCCCTATCTCAAAATGTTGCACCCGGTATAATCTACCATTGAGGAAATATGCATGGAGAATAACCCGCTTGAATCGAGCAAGTGTGTGCATTAATCAGTTACCACTGAGATGAAGTCTCAAGGTTTTGAGGATACTTGAATATCGATAACTGAGGTCAAGCTTGTAGCCGCTTTTGAACGCAGTGGGAGGAGTGGATACTATCGATGACTTTAAGTCTCCATATGAGTTTATGTCTATGTCGTGCTAATAGACATAAACGGGGGTCCACCTTGAAGAAATGTTAATGCGGTTCCAGGCAGGAAGTCAGCCGAGGAGGAGAAATGTTATAGTGTTAGTTGGAGAACGCTCCACATACCATTTGTGTGATGGCACCTGTGATAATGTTGAGGGTGTACAAATGGCTCAGGTTGTTCTCTCTGACTGATATTTTCTGTTTTGATAATTTTTGAGCCTTTTCTAAAATATGTGAATGCGTACTTGGAAACTTTTATCTGACGCGGATACCAAGTACCTAGAGGAATTAAAGTTCTTCGACCTTAAAAAATTTTTTTTTTTCTTTTAAGTGGCTTACCCAAAATTTTAAGGGAATCGTTTAAATTCCCTAATGCGCTTGCATTCTCATTTGCTTTCTACTCACTTCGACGGACATTTAAGTATTCTCTCCCTAATTGTAACACACCCTCAGTCCGCATTGTACACATTTTTATGCGACACACCTGTTGTCTTAACGTCAGAATGTAAATGTCATTAAAAAAAAAATAAAAAAACGGAAAACTTATGAAAGCTTATGACAACCAAGGAATCAAGTAAACGATTTATTTGCTGAATTTAAAACGTAATTTTTGCCACACCAATACCAATACATAAATAAAAGTGTATCTTGTTGCATGCAGCAAATAAAAGAATTACTACACCACCAAAACAAACAAAACAACATCAAAGTAGAATTAGAAAAGCAACAACTTCGCATAATAATGATGCTCGTACACAAACAAAACTTGCTAAAATACTTGTAAACATCAAAAAATAGTAGCTGGGCGTGGAAGGCAAGCAATAACTAGTATAGGGTGAGGCAAAAATAATGCCGTACTTCTTGGGTAAATATTCAAAAACCCTGCAAGGAAAACCAATAGTGGTGAGCTGGGAGCTCCTGCGGCTTATGTGAATTATGTGTGTTTAACGGGTGTTCCTTTTCTGAGAATGTAAAAAGATAATCTTGACCAAGCTCAGCGGAGAAATATTAAACAGGTGGCCTTTTGATTTGAAAGCTCTGTCAACCATTCAGAGGAAGTTTCCTTGATCTTTTATGCTGGTGACTGTTTCATCCGTCAGTAAAATCGATTACTTGTATTCAATAATATAAGATTAGCTTTCAGAAGTTTCTTTCTTTCTAAACTGTCTTGCCTCTCCCAGGCTAGTGACCTTATAGCATTTTCTTTTTCCGTAATAATGTTGCATTTATTTGGCCTTACATTTTACTGACCTCTTCTCAGCATATTCACTTAGTTTCATCTTTTTTTTCTAGAGTTTCAAATTCTTCGGACTGCCGAAATTTTGTATTCTTTTCTTAGCATATTCATATTGTTTCATATTCTTTTCTCAAAATTTTGCTTTTTAATCGCACAAAAAAGCAACACTTTCTACCTAGAAAAAAGTGCGGAGAAGCGTTGCCAAACTGCATTTAATTCATCCAACTGAATTTAAATGTCAGAAAAATGGTAGTCATTATTTAAATTTCATTGTCTTCAACATTAAATTTGTGGAACGGTTGAATTTTTCTCCTTTTTTTATAAGAAATATGAAACTTTCTCGGAGGCCCTGAAGCCATGAGGTTGCATTTTTTTTCGAGAAAAATCACTATTACAGTTTTTCGCTCAAAATCAAAGATTACTACTCTCATAACTTCTACAGAGAAGTCCAAGTAGTAGTTGGATTCCTACATATGGCGATAGCCACCAATGCTGACTAGAAATAATTCAAAAATGTGAGAGCTTACCTTCAACAGACTACTCTTCTGCTTCGCATGCCATTGAAGTCGTAATAAACATGTAAAGGACTCAAATCGCTGGTCCGAAGTTTTTGGCGCGAAGAAAAAGGCAATTCTCTGGCCGGTATGCAACATCAAGCTGGTCACCGAAGAGCAGAAATATACAGTCAAAAAAGCTATGCATCTAACAAAAACCGCATTTCAGGCAGTCACGATATGTGTTCTGTTGTCAACTGAGTATCTCCTCTGGAATAGGACGTTATTCTCCCTTTCAAGGAGGCAATCTCTGTTGAAATCGAACGCATGAAACACCCCAGTAAATACTTTCTAGAAGCTGAACATGCACCAAGGGACTTCTAATGTTACTTGAATAGTATCTAGTCTCTATAAGAGGTTTCCTTTGGATCAATACTAAGGAAATCACAATGGCAAACACTTTGTAGAAGCCAAAATACAAGATTAAGCAAAAAGTGTACCCATACTGCGAGCCCTAAACACTAACGGTGGACAATCAAACACATTTGTCGAGAGACAATTAATACCTTCACAAACTCCCACCGCACAAATGCCATGAAGGAAGATTATTCATCATCCCTCGCAGACCAAGAACTCGAACTGTCTGGCACAATCACACTTATTCAGAATAGACTACGTCATACCAAACATTATCTAATATATGACCGGCACGATGCTAGCCGGCTCTTCCAAATAAACTCATGCCCTCCTTAACTTCTTCCCTTGATCCGACAAAGTGATCTTGAAAACAACACTTGATGGATGAACAACTGAAACGGAGCATAGTAAGACTGCCACAAAGCCGACTTCGGAAATCTTAGTTTTCCTTCATAAGATCTTAAGATTCCGTTCCAGCCCAAAAGGCGAAAACCACCCAGCAGTGGCTAAAAAACATTATTCCTGGGTTCAAAGCCGCAAAAAATTGGCCATCTGGAAGTCCAGAACTGAATCCATTGGACTATAGTTTGTAATCAGATTTGGAGAAAATGGCCTGCGGAAGGCCTCACAGAAATTTGGTGAGTCTCAAACTATCTTTGGTTCAAGCAGCGACGTCAACATCCATAGAAACCGTGAGTGCTGCAATCGCTAGATGGCGTAGTCGCTTGAAGTTTTGTGTAAAAGCAAATGGTGACCATTAAATAAAACTAACTTCTAAAAAAAAATTATTATATTCTCACATATTTAACGGACCTAACTTCAAATCACGCTGAGCTATAGAGACATAATTAGATGATACTGAATAAATAAAAAATATTAAACTTTTCACTACAGCAATTTTATTTTCGCATCACCCTGTATCGAGTAGCAAAGAGGAGCGCCGACTTAGTGAAATAACATTTGTCGCACAATAAAAACGTGTAAAAGCTCCAAAGACTACGAAACTCCTCTAAATGTGCGATTCGGTGTATTTCTGCAAAGCTCAAGCATTGAGTGATAAGCAAGAAAGGAGCACAAATGTTGATGGCATGCGTGGCGCGTAGAAAGCGGAAAGGTTGTGGTGGTTTAAGTGGCTTTGAGCCATAAAAAAAGCAGCATAGCAAAAAGAGGGGGTGCGAAGGCTTGTCAAAAGAATGCAGGCAAGACTTCTAACCAAGTTTATCTATGTATGTATGTGTGTGTGTATAGTATATGTATATGTTTTGGATATACATATATGTAAATGTTAGTGTCAGCAATAAATGTGTGTTGTTGCTGCTGCTGCAAGCGAATTACGCGAATTACACTTCAAGACGTTGTAACGAATATGCAGTTATTGTTGTTGTATATCATCCTTTAGTTTTTGTTACTTTCTTCGTGCTGGTATAAGTAGGGTATACTGAATATGTTAGTAGCTGCATAAAACAAATTGCTACCAGAAATACGTGACATTTGTTGGAGTCGCCATAAAATAGAGGAGTTGCACTACTAACGAACGACCGAAAAAAAGAAAAACTGAGAAAACGCGCAAGTGACAAATGACAGTGAGGGTTGGCAAGAAGTGACTAGCATGAGATGGGACACGACATGCTGACATGACTGCATCAGCTAATCCTAGTTGACTGAGGACTGGGATTAGTATTTCTTTTTTTGTGTTTTTGCAAATATAAATTTAGATTTAATGCACATTTTACTGTCTACATAAAATTTTTACTTTACATTTTATATTTTTTTATTATTATTATTATTGTATTAGTAGTTTTTGTTGCGGATGTTGTTTTTACATAAATCATACTTAGAAAATGTTGTTAAAGTTACACTATTTTGCCAGATAAATATAGTTACAGCTCGTATCGGTAATGCCAGTGTGTGAGCCTATTATGTTTACTAGTTTTCGCTCCTTGATTGAAATTCAATCAGCTTAAGCTTTACTTTTGTCTCCTTATCTTTGTTTCTATTTTTTATCTTTGGAGGTTCACTACTAACGAGAGATGTGCGGATTTGTAAATCTTAAATCCTTCCTCGCTCAACCACCTCTGATTCATGCACAACCAAACACGCACAAGGATTTTTTAAGCTTAAAACCAAAGCAATCATAAATGTCAACACTTCCTTAGTAAAGTGAAGCACTTCTTAGCAGCCCTGTCTAGCCAACCCTCCTGCTGCTTATCCAACGTAACCTTCTGCAACAAAAGATGAAAATTGAAATTAACAAAAAAGATAAATTCAGCGATAAAACGTCCTTAAACCTCCAAATTCTGTAAACTCTGTCTTAAAAGCAAAAAAAAAAAAATACCGATCTCGATTTTTTATACGACAGATGGGAACCGCAGCAAATAAATGTTTATAAATACTGACTAAAGTAGTATTCGCGATTTTACAATTTTCTTGAGGACTTTTTTTCATCTCACTTAAATTTACATTTAAAATTGTTCTTCTTTTCCAATATCCTATTACTTTTGACTCGATAAATTGAAATTTCATTTTATAATAATTGATGTCCGCGTCTGATGTTATGATAAATCCATATTGCATTGCTTAGGCTTGATTTACTTCATAGGGAATGTGTCATGTGGCTTACGAATTCTATCACAGTTTTGCTTACCGACACGTTTGTGTACCTCTGCTTGTAGTCGATCTTTATTTTAGTCATGGCTTAGGCTAGGCCTTGTATCTAATTGCCATTTTATAGGAAACTTTTTCTTTATTCTTCGTATCAGTAGACTAAGCACATGTATACATTAAAATCGTTTGCTGTTTCTTGTTAAAAATTGCTGTCTATTTCATGACAAAAAAAGGTAATTTTCATATATTTTCTTATGTTTTCACCCACCTTTTCTCTTCAATATATGTAGCTTTTATTATAGGACTTTATATGTAGAAGACAGGGTGAAAAAAGCCTCAACAGCAGTTTATTCATGCAGGAAAAGCAAGGAGTTAACTTGGGGGTTTATCTCCAAAAATAGTACACTGGTTGTATTCAGCTGTGGTAAGACCGATTGCACTATAGGATAGTATTGATGTGAACATATTGGCTCGTTTTCAAAGAACAGTAAGCTTAGGTATAATTGGAACTCTTAGAACCACTCCCATATAAGCACTAAACCTAACTTTATACGTATTGCCAACTGACTTATATGGTAAGCAACTAGCTGCCAAGTCAGTATTGAGGTTCAGAGAACTAGCCCTACTAAAAGCGTTCAAGAAAGGTCATTTGACTATTTTAGATAAATTTTCCACTATTCCAACAACTAAAGATTTCTGCAACAATGCAGAGCTCTGTTTTAATAAACTCTTTGCCACAATATTCCCTTCTAAGGAGAACTGGAACAGTGGTACGGTAGGTGAGGAAAACTGAGTCAGTATATTTACTGACGGATCTAAGCTTGGTGAGCAGGTAGGTGGAGGAGTTTGCTTTGAAAGGCTGGAGATCAGTGTACTCTTGTGCTTGTCTAATCTCTGTAGTGCCTTTCAGGAAGATGTTATCGCCACAAGAGAGGGCTTATTGCCCTTAAAGAAGATACCCCTAACTACATAAAAGGGTAATATGTGTCTACTCGGATAGGCAGGCAGCTCTGAAATCGTTAGCATCAGTAAAATATTCGTCAAAAACGGTAGTTGAGTGCTACAAATTATTGTATGGCGAAGTATGGCAATATTTTAAAATATACCTAATGTGGGTGCCATGCCATAGGAATATTGAAAGTATTTGCAAAGCAGATGAGCTTGTAAGGTAAGGTACAACACGAAATATTACCCCAGATAGTGAGCTAATACCGGTTCCCTTAGCTAAGTACAAATTATTAATAGATAGACATTCTATCAATCACTACTGAATCTTAGGAGACAGAATATCACAAATATGAGAGGCGTACTAACAGTGTATTGTCTAATGGGAATGCTTGCACATAAACTGGGGGTACCACATAATGATTTCTACCGGAGATGTCAAGATACTGAAGAAGAGGAAACCGTGTAACACCTCCTCTGTACATACATTGCTCTATACAGAAAAAGGCTTTTCACGCTCGCATTCGCTTTTCTTAACAACATTGAAGAAATCTCTCAAATAGGGTTACCGAAATTAACAAAATTTATTAAGTCCACAGGTCGCAATGGGGTCTATTCAGGCCTAAGTGTGTCAGATGACATCCACTCAACCTAACCTAGCCCAACCTAGAAAAGAGCTGTAGCATTGGTAAACCGTTCCCTTTTCTCATACATATATATAAGAATATGTTCTCCCTAAGACGTTTTTTGTCGCTAAAGATGATTTTTGAGATACAAAGGTATGCAAATCTTGATTATTATCCATGAAGGGCTTAACTTTTTTGCTCGATTTTCGTTATTCGTTTCGCAGATACTGTTGGTATCAATGTAAGGTTTTGGATTGGGCCTAAATTCTAGCTTTAACTTAAGATTGTCAGCTAAGTTTGGTCTTGGATTTATACTTATAGTGCGATTTCTATATTGGTTTATATTAATAAGAAGGATAAAATTGTTAGTAAATTTATGAAAAGTGGACCGAAATCATCGTTGAAATTCATGGAATCGGAGTTGAATATCTCCAAAACATCGATTTATCGCATTTTAACTGATCGTTTGGGCTTACGAAAGGTATGTGCATGTTTCAATTCGCACAAGTTAACTGGGGACCAAAAATTTATCAGAATTCAACATTCGAAAGACCTCATTAAAGAGGCGCGAAAAGACGAGAACTTCCTTTACAACACTGTAACTGGTGATGAAACGTAGTGTTTCCAACATTAATCAGAAACTAAACGTCAAAGTGCCGAATGGAAAGCCCCAGATGAGCCACCACCGAAAAAATTGCGATTGGAGAGGTCAAAAATCAAGTCGATGCTCATTTGTTTTTACGATTCCAAGGGAATTGTCCACAAGGACTTCGTGCCAATGGGCCAAACCGTCAACGCAATTTCCTATCTTGGCGTTTTGAAGCGTTTGATGTGTCGCATTTCTAGAATTCCCCCTGAATACCGTGAAGGAGGAAGCTGACGCATATTGCATGATAATGCACCATCTCCTCGATCTACTCTTGTAACTGATTTTTGACTAGAAATAGCATTTTAACCATCAATCACTCACCATATTCGGCTGATATGGCTCCCTGTGACTTTTATTCATACGGAAAATTGCATTTGGGCATGAAAGAAAATCGTTTTGCGTCCGTAGAGGGCATCTAAAAGGTTTTTACTAACATCCTGAAAAGCATTCCGGTTAATGACCTGAAACATTCTTTCGAAAAGCTTTTAGATCACGCAAAACAGTATTCCGAGGCCAGAGGGGACTATTTTGAATGAATAAACCCATACTTATTAGAACAAAGCTCCTGACGTTTCCATTTTAGCTCAGTCTTTTTTATTTTGGACTTCACCTTGTGCATTCGTGTCGATAGGCATGCGTATAAATATACATATATCAACTTCCACTTATACTACTCGTAAGATTCGAACTTTGAATGGGTCAACTTTATTTAAAAAATAAATACCTACAGTTTTTTTCTAAAAAGTGCAACTTTCTCTAAATTCTAAAAAAAAAAATAAAAACAATATTTAAAATTGAGTCTACTAATTCATATTTGTTTTTATATTTTCAGGTAATAACGGGTGTGATATCGATACGTAAATCTAATTTTTATTTCGAAGTATCAAACATGAGGGTAAGAGATTGAGGTATACTACAAATACAATACTAAAAAACATTTTTAATCACTACAAACTATTATTTTATTTGCGAACCCTTTAAATATAATGAGTTTAACGGATGGCTGTTAGGCCTGTTTCGAAACCTTTGAAAGCAGTTAGATGTGGCGAGAGGAATCAAAAAATGAATCTTTTCAACGGATATTTAATTTATTTTTTAAAGCTAATAATAAGAGGATTGTTCTTTATATTTCAAGCATAATCATAAAAAATGAGGATTGTCGGGGTTAAAATCAGTTTTATTTTTGTTTTCCAAAACATTTTCCATGATGAACCAATTTTAGAAGCTCTGATATCTAACGCGAACACACCTTTTTAACTCATGGTGATCATGCAAAATTTGATTTATGCTCGCCACACTAATGCCCACGGATGTCTCCATCTCACCGTACGTGACATGACGTGCTTACTCAATCATTTCGCGCACGGCAGCGATATTTTCTGGCACAACAACTAATCTTGGGCAAGAAGAAGAAAATTAATTAAGCCAATTTTTTATGGGGCTAAATAATAATGCTTGCTTGCCGTATAATGATTTTAGTTCAGCGATGTATTCTTGTCTTGTAAATTCTTGTCGGAAATTGTGAAAAATAAACGCACTAAGATTTTAACGGTTTAATTTATTTTTTTTTTAGAGATGAAGTTTGAAAGCCCACTAATATGGCTCACACTTCAAAATGTTCTGAGTGTGTTTATGGTAAAACATGTCAAACTTTCCAATGGAAATGTCAGCTGGCGTCTAACAACACTAGAAATGCCCAATAAAAAAAAATATAATTAGTAACCCTAGTGTTGATCTCTTAGATAATATTTTAGCTTGCCATTATCTAATTTGAAAAAAAAAGTATTACAATAATTTTTTACAAAATTAGAGTCGTTCTTGTGGGACACCAGTGCTCTCCGGAGACTATCGTAACTTTAGAACAATTCTGATAAATTCAGTCACACAAAGCAAATTGGTTTGACTAATAACAAGTCTCTGCTTAAAGAAAAAAGAACCAAGAGTTGTTGGCCCATAATTCTGGTCTTTTTATACGAATTGCTTTACGTAAACGACGCATAACGCTCAAATAATATTCCTTATTAACAGTTTGGGCAGGTGGAAGGAATTCATAGTGCACCACACCACGAAAATCGAAAAGAACTGTCATCATGACCTTTATTTTTGAACGACTTTGACGTGCTCTTTTCTGTCTGGCCTCGCATTTAGCACGGTATTCGCTTGATTGGTCGGTTGTTTCAGGGTCGTAAGCATAAATCCAAGTCTCATCTCCCGTAATGATGCATTTGAGCTTGTCCTGATAGTCTGAAAGCATTGTTTCACACACATCAACGCGAGGACTTTTTTCCAAGAAATTGAGAGTTTTCGGTACCAAACGAGGTTTGACTTTTCGTAGGCCCAAACGGGGTCTTTCAAAATGGTTTTCACAGATCCTTCTGATATTCCGATCATATCAGTAAGGTCTTTAGCAGTCAACCGACGATTTTTGAGCACTAACTCCTTCACTTTATTGACGTGTTGGTCATCTGTTGACGTCGATGGTCGTCCGGAGCGCTCCAAGTCATCAACACGTTCTCGACCCTCTTTGAAGTTTTTGTACCACTTATAAACATTTTTCTGCGACATGGTCGAATCACCAAATGCCTTCTGCAACATGCTAAACGTTTCCGCAGAAGAAATTTCATTCCGCAAACAAAATTTGATGGCACTTCTCTGCTCAATCAAATCAGACATTGTAAAAATCGAAAAATGCACTCTTGGTCGTTTGGTAAACACAAGCGTAAATATATTACTGATAATGACATTCACATGAAAGTTCGCCCAAATGTTATTAACAGTGCTGCCAACTCATGAAAAAAATAACTAATATAGAGCGAAATTTTAATCCCGCAAGTTTGACAAATATATTCACCTTACTTTTTGCCCACAGTAGTATAAATATATAGAAAATCTGTTGAGTGCTTCTTAAATCACAGACATCGAAAACATTGTTTCAAGAAAAATGCATTAAATGCTTTTGTTTTTACCCTTTCGCACTTTTGGAGTCCGGTGCTAAACCATGAAAATTGAGATGCTAACCTGAGAAATCAGATCGGAAACTTTCTGAGACCTTCCATACATATCAAGCAATCGAGAGTAGCAATGGCTGTGGTAAAATATTGAAACACTCTGATAATGGCAGCTATCGAAAACCGCATTTGGTAACCTATTCCCTTTAAAGTGCTGTGTATTAGAAAGACGCAGACGGCACACTCTTGCAATAAATGTTGCTAGTATAACAGCCTGAGGTCATTGGTTGAAGACAAGTACTTCTTCAACGCCGAGATGGGTAGGCGTAATTGAATTCTCCCGGGCGAAAGCCCTCACAAGACTTGTGTACTTCAACTCATACTTGTACAGATACAAGAATAAGGCGATCCTCACTATATGATATATTCTAAGCTGTGAAACTTACTAAAGGTGTCGAACCATTTTACCCCTCAGATGGAAGTATGGCCACTAAATGTAAAAAAAATGTGCATATTATACCTGAGCTAACAAAGAATTTGTCTGTGGTTCGCCACATGGTGAACACTATGTTAAATAAATATTTCAAATTAGTAAGCCGTTGCAGGATTTCATAGAAATTCCGCTTTTCCTACATTAAAAAAAAAAAAAAAAATTGGTATATGGAAGGAGATAAACGGAGCCGGGGCGGGTATTTAAGTGTAGTTTGCTCATACCTCCACTGTAACGAAGAAATTCTTAACATAATGGCACTAACATGACATCCCCAAGGTTATGGCCCTTGTGAAGCTGATTGGTGGATGATTAGTTTGAGGCGCTCTTGGTTGACGACACGCGGAAGTGAGTCAAATGAGCGTTTACGCCCAAACGCCCGAAAACACCCGCCCGAATCCACACGCCCGAATGTATATTTCCCCGAATTGACAGTTTCCCGAATTTTTTTGCCCGAACGTCTTCGCCCGAACCCATTTGCCCGAATCCTTTTACCCGAAAAGAAAAAAAAATTTAAAATAATTAAGAATTAGTATACACTTGAAGTACATGCAAGAAAAGAACAAAAGAGTGCTATTCCTTTATTTATTCATAACAAATGTTGTCAAAATTCTTGTGTCAAATTCATCAGTCAGTCATTCGTTCTTAATTATTCATAAAAATGGAAGAAATTGAGGAAGTGGGACAACTTGTCGGAAAAAAATTAATAATCGGAGGATACATTTATGTCAGATCCAAACCGTCGAAAAATAATCAAATCTATTGGGACTGTCAATTGGTTCGAAGAAAAGAATGCAAAGCGCGGGCAATTACATTGCAGACAGTTTCTGAGTTAATATCCTAAATTCACACAATTCAATTTCTTTCACACCATGCCATATAATTAAAACTTGTTTACAAAATTTTGAATTTTAATTATTTATTAACATTTTTATATAAAATTTATTTTTATTTTTTCGGGCATTTTTCGGGCATTTTTCGGGAAAATTAATAAGATTCGGGTATTCGTATTCGGGCAAATTTATTCGGGTAAATTATTTTCGGGTGATTGGGTTTCGGGTGAATGTCCATTCGGGCATGTGTTTTCGGGATTTTGACCTGGAATCCAAATGAGTACTTCAAAGTAAATATAATACAAATGTGACCAGGAAGCAAGCATCAGTAAGAGCCTAGTAGATACAACTTCTGAAGGATTTTTGAACACTAAAGCTTAGGAACCAACTTCATAGAAAATGGACTGGTAATCGGAGTGTCGCAGGCTTATTGTATTGTTAGGCTGCATGCAAACTTTCCTCTGACATGTAAAAAAAAATATATATTTTTATGTGCTAGCGCGGACTCAAGTGCGTCATTGCATGTAGGTTTGTATGATTTTACATACAAATTCACACTTGCATGACCGCCGTACTGTGAAATATTTGCGTGACCACACTTATTTCTAGACAGCTGCATTAGTTTTTGAGAAATAGTTGTCCAACCAAAAACGTCTTTCACCCACACTCTCTTCTTCACGAGGAAAAGCAATAAAAAAAGTTTGCGTGTACTTTTGACATTTTGCCGCGTATGCAGAAAAATTTTGTGGCTACGCTTCTTGCTACATGCCGCCCATAACACGGGATGGCGTGAGGCAAAAGCGATTGCTGCTTCTACAGTGATTTCATTCATATTTTAAGGATATTTTTTCTCCCCCACTGAGTTGAAGTGAGAATGAATGAATAAATGCATGTGTCGCCACCTCGATGCAAACACTCACACAAACATTCATAAATATCAGAAATTTACATACTTGCTTGCCATGTGTGCTTTTCCAACATTAAGGCGCTGTGCTAACGTTAGCACCTACACATGCAGACATCCATACATACTTAATAAACGACCTCACACATCATACACTTGTGTTGCCACTCCTCTGTTCTCAAGTCTTCTCACTGTTCGTTTTTTTTTTTAGTAGCTCCAGCAAACTTTTCACTTTAAATGACAACGAAATTAATACATAGAAGAAAAAATTTCCACACAAATTCACACTGACGCCTAAAAAGTAGTGGGGAACAGGGTGGGTCTGTGCTGCTGCCTGTGAAATTCCTGGCATGCGGTGTGGCGGCGGTGTGACAAAAATCTCGGCATCTACACATGTTCGCGTTTGAAGGCAAACACTTGTTAATATACACATATATGTATGTACATTCACGGAATATTCACATACCATTCAGACTTGGAAGCCCTCTAGGGATAGATGGAGCAAGTGAGGAAAATTTATATTTGGGGTTAATAATAGTTGAAATGGGTCCAAAAGAAGGCTAAAATGAATGACTTACTCGCAGATAGTATGTAATTGTTTTTATTGTTATTTTATTTTCTTTTGTAGTCTTTCCTGTTTTTTAAGAGATACCCTGTACCCATTAGCTTGAGTTACCCAAGCCGCATATAACTACAATTCGCTTTGGACACCATCGCTAGTTGCATTTTTGTTTAGATCTTACAACTATAGGGTGGGCCATGTAAAATTTGCTTTTTGAATCGGCTATACAAAAAAAACTAATCAATATTTTTTTCAAACTTTTTTTTTATTTTGAAGATTGAACATTGTCTATCAACTTGCATGCTGATGGGATGGATAGCAGCATTGGCTGTTCATAAGACATAAGCATATCATTCCGCTTGCGCCTGCCCGGCTATTTGTCTTTCAAATTGAACGGATTGGTATTCCAAAAACTGCACCTCTGGTTCAGTGTGCCATGAAGACTACATTTTCATTAACGGCCAAGCTGCTGTCACATCCTTGGGCGAGACGGTGCCACATATCTGTTAAAAACGGAATTTCAAAATAAAGAAACTGCAAGAAAACTGAACTGAAACTACAAGGCGGCCCTGACGGCTTGTCGTGGCACCAACTTACATGGTATTCACGGCAAAGATATATCAAATATCCTCTTTAAATCTGCAAACTGCAAAAAAAGAAAAGTTTTATTATAACTGCGCATAAGAGGTGGCGTTCAGAACCCCTCGGCTGAAAATAAGTGGCCAAGTTATGAAATTTTTCCTCACTCTTGGTAGGACATTTGCCCTACAATTGCAATATTTACTCGACGTTGCGAATTGTTGTTCCTTGGAACTACTTCCCTAAAAGTATCCACGCAGAGGTGGCACAGATTACCTTGAAGGGAGTGGAATCAAATGATCAGTAGATACATCTTTGAGCAACTTGAAGATATTATTTCGCTGAATATCTCGATCCTGATGAAATGGTGAAAGAATGTTAGTTTTAAAGAGCAAGGTTAGTTTTTAACACACTATGTGTCCCACTAGGAAGCAACTTTGCACTTGGAAACATGATTTTTATATACAAAAAAAAAAACAAAAACAAAAAAAACAAACAATCCAAGTTGAGTAGCATTAGCCAAAAACAATATCTTAGCATTTTCTAATAAAATAATTAAAAAAATTCTCAACTGACATCCAATCGAAGTAGTAGTTAGAAACTCAGCCAAAAGACCTGCTCTATGACTGAAGATGTGAAAACAATTCTCAACGAGGCTTTTTGGTCACAGCAATAGTCTGGATTCAAATGGAAAGTTACTACTTAATTCCACAAGCTAAATTGGCAAAAAGCCTAGCGTCATTGTAGGGCAAACTGGATGACGGAAACGTCTAGAATCCATATACCTGATGATGGGCCCAAAATATATAACAGAAGGAGTAGGAGTGGTTGTCTTTTCTCCGCATTTAAATCTCCAATAATCTTTCAGACTCCCCAATTACTGTAGTATATTTCCGCAACAAAAGCAGCTGGATTGGTTCTGGGATTCTTCTTCTTGATTGGCGCGATAACCGCCTACGCGAATTTGGCTCAGTTTAACAAAGCCGTAAATCGTTTCTTTCTCGTGCTAACCGTCGCCAGTTAGAAACACCAAATGAAGCCACTTTCTCTACTACCACCAGCTGGTAGCGCATCAAAACTTGCTTGCAGAACCGGCGCGTTTGTATCTGTTCGTACGATATGAGCCAGCCAACGTAGTCACTGGATCTTTATTCGCTGCGCTATGTCTATGCCATCGTAAAGCTCATACAGCTCGTCGTTTCATCGCCTAAGATACTCGCCGTCAGCAACGTGCAAAGGTCCAGGAATCTTCCGCAGAATCTGTATCTCAAACTCCAAGGGAAGCCTCATTGGATATTGTCATCGTCCACGCTTCTGCGCCAAACGTTAAGACTGGCATGATGGGAGCCTTGTAAAGTGTTAGGTTTGCTCGTCAAGAGAAGAGTTTACTACTCATTTGCCTACTAAGTGACTTTTTGGCAAGAGAGACCTCGCACTAAACCCTCTTCACACTCGAATATATATTTTCATTAATAGCGGCTATAAGCAATTATGGCTCCTTGGACTAACTCGGAATGTGTTCAACAATGCAGATCCAAAATGGATGGACTCTACGGAAATGGGCAGGTCACTATTTACTGAACACCAGGTCACAAAGGAAGATAAGAAAATGAGAGAGCCGATGAGCTCATTAAGTCTGGTATTCGCTTGTAGAAATTGAGCACGTCAGGCATGTACCCATCACTCTCCTTTCTGAAAGTGGTACTGCATAAGAAACTAGCAACAACAACCTTATTTTATCAATCTTCAGAAAGGACTGCAGAACTGGAGTTCTGACGAGACTGTACTGTACCCCCACACACCATGCCGCCAAAATGAGAATAGTCCAGAGAAAGGCGTGTAGCACATGCAACGTCTTGAATGCGAGGGCGAATTTGGAGCACCTACTTTGTCACTACCCTACTCTTTGTAGGACTCGACAAATGTGCCTAGGATTAAAATATTTTTCATTCCTGGAGGATATTGGTGACAAAAGGCTGAACGGCTTGGTTAAACTCGCGAAGATGTGCATTAAGAATTAAATAAAATAATATATTGGACTCCAAACACATAGCACTGGTAACACAGCGGACGCTTGGGGGTCTAAGTGAGACCTTTTTATAGATCAGCTAGTCTACCTAGCCTTATAAAACAATTAAGTCTGTGCAGATATTTAAATGATTATAGAAAATATTCAAAAAGTTTCGGAAAATCTAAATACTAAATAAATGATTCAAATAGATTAAAAAGACACTAAAGGGTTTATACTTAGTGGGGGAAAAATAGCGCAATCTCACCATACTTCCGTATGCATTAAAATTGTGACAGTGCGCAGCCTACCAATTTCCCTACAGGACAGTGTGCGAGCGGGCATGTGCGAGCGTTGCTTTGAAGTGTGGTGTAGTGAAGCGAAAAATGACGCACTTGTACTAACTTTATTTATCGCTCACTCGTCCCTTACGCCCAATACTACTCTCATTCACTCAGTCCACCCTATCCACTTTCATCACACCCACCATCATCGCATGCTTTTCTTCATAGTCCGTTTTCTGTTATCGTCTTCATTTTCGCCTGAGTTACTTTTGTCAAAGTTATTTCCTGGTATGTATGCAATATATGCGTATGTATGTATGTAGGTATGTTTATATGTATATTTTTGTGCCAAACTTTTGACTATCTTACGGTATTTACAGGAAAAAGCACATATGCCACAAATAATCCATACATAAGACTCGTATATTCTGAGTTGGAAAGTTCCTACGTATGCGCCCCAAACTGGCATTCTTACCCTTGCTTTTAGTTGCTGTTAGTGTTGTAGCCTTAGCTTGGCTGGCAGTTAACAAAATGTTTACATTTTCGAAATTGTTTAGCGTGTCAACACCAAATTTTCGGCGGTTAAATCACAAGCGCGCATTGCGACGCGCCAAGCAGCCCTGAAGAGACGCCTTTTGAGTAGGGTTGACAAACCATGCAGTTGTTAGTGGGGCTTGGTTTGATTAGAACGATAACTGATAAGTTTTATGTACTTAGTGACTTTTATTGAAATTTGTGGGAAGTACTTATATTTTACATCGACTTTTGTAAACCGAAATTCCATAATTGTTTTCTTTACTTTTAGGGATGATACTCCATATCTTAATACTTTAAGAACGTCTGACGGTTGCTCATATCCATACATGCTTAACTACTTCCATATTTTCTTAAGCTTCCTTTACCCGCGCGTTAACCTTGGAGCCCGATTAGCAGCATTGGATGGCGACCGAACGATGGCTGAGTTACGGTAGTGTTAGAATCTTACCCCCTCCGAGAGAAGGGTAGATAACTTAGGTTAAGTTAAGTTGAGGTACCCACTTAGGTTCAAAGCTTATTTTGATGCCGCATGGATAACTTTTCCTTATCAATCCTGAAACCATTGTGTACTTTTAAACATTTTTTAGAAGATTCCTGATTTCCTATCGATTCATTAAAGAACTGTCTACCTAAATGTGTGTACCTAAAATGATATAAGTCTGGATAGAGCAGAAGAATTGCACAGGAGATGAGAGATCGTCTCATTCTCTTCCTCATGTAGACGGCTTCTGCAGAAACCATATATTTGCATGTTCATCCACTGCACGTGTCTGCCTATTAGGCAGTGTGCTAAAACTATGCTTATTTAGGCTTAGCATTGATCCGGCTTACATTTCTGTATGTTGGAGGTTTTCGACTGTTTTGTGAGGGATTTTATCGCCGCCTGGCTTTAAGAGAATCACAGATTATAAATAGAAGGTGATGGGATGATCCCACTTCACTCCATTTATCTGACGCAAGCAGGATTCGAAGTAATACCGAGTCTCACAACCTGCATACCGCGTGGACAGTGTGCAGTGTAAGCGCACCCACTAAATTGGAGAGCTGAGATTTTATTAAACTTAAAAGATTTCGCGACCTTGAAAGTTTGTGCACTTACCCGGCTCTCGGTGAATTGCGGAGAAGCCGACCCTTCCAGGAGCCAACCTCAGGTAGTTAATTCTCTCTGATTTCCCTAGATCTGCCTAGATTCAATCACTTGGACGGCTTTTATTGTTGCTGCTAGCCAATTTTTATAACCAAACCTAACAGGCTTACCTATGGCACACACTTAGCACGATATTGACCATAATAATTTATCATTTACTCGTCAATTGAAACATGTTGATGATATATAGCATTTTGACAAAAGTTTCGAATTAACATAGGTTTTGAACGTTTTCCCCATTTTTAGTGGTGTTATTGATTAAGTTCAAGCCTCTCCTTATAACTAAAGATAATTTTCGCGACAATACTGGTGCTCTCGTGACATTTTATCACATCCAGATAACATAATAAAGCCCAGAAAACCACCCAAATCATCGTCGTGTAGTTCAATCCCATTTTTCTTATTTTTGCCAACATACAATGACGTATTTCGTATTCTCAAATCATATAACTCATCTTCAAAAAATTTCGTTAAAATACTTATGAGCGAAAGGTTCTTAGTTCGGCAACATTTAAGGTTTTTCTTCGCGTTCTTACGTTATTAGATAAGGGAGAAAAAGAACTGTCAGATATGCAATGTTTGCATTTTGCATGTGGTCGGTGGGGCTAAAACGTTTCCTTCTTGTAGGTAAGAGTTCTTTATCGCTCTCTTTCCATTTCATCCATTTCCATATCTCATCAGTATCTGAATATCGACAAAAACTTTTATTGTTCCCGGGAGTTTTGAAGTGGACTGATAATTGCGCATACGTCAGAAGTCGCTGAAGGCTCGCCCTCTTTTTACATTTCAGCTTACCTATCAAAATGGAAAATCCTGTGAGTCGACACTGCAAAACCTTGTTGCTAAAATAGAGCTGGCCATCGACAGGACGGACTACGCTATAGGCACCTTTTTAGACATAGAGGGGTCGTTTGATAATGCCACTTTTGACAGTATGTGTAGCTTTGCTAGTAGGCACGGCGTAGACCGGCTGCTAGTGAATTGGAATCGTTCGATGCTGTCCTTTTTGGGCCCGGTGCGAGCAGAGGAAGAACTGCTGTTGTCATCATGGGGGCAGCACACCACCTTCGGTGTCATCATGGGGGAAGCACAGGTGGGGTTGCCTTCGGGGTGTGTTGTCCCTATTGCTCTGGTGCATGGTGATCGATCCTCTACTCACCACCTTAAACGACTCGGGAGTCTAGGCACAAGCATATTCGGATGACGTTGGCTGTTTGCTAACAGGTCCTTTCGCTTATGAATATAACTTTTGGATTTGATGAAACTTGGTGCTGTGCATGATGTTTTTATCCAAGGAGAGACCTTGAAGGCCATCTGCAGGCTGAAACACAATGGAAATTGGTACGGCCCCTATACGGCACTGGACAGCACAGAAGGCATGGACGTCGATCCAACGGCCCTTGCCATGCCACTGGACTCCATGCCATCCAGACTCATGTTTGACAAGAGATAGAGTGTGGTGCTGCCAGAGGCTCAACTATGATCAAACTCAGAAAATGATCCCGGCAAAGACTGTTTTCGCATTTTCACGGATGGCTCCAAAACCGAGCACTTGGAAACCAGCACGACGAAACTGCACTTTGCTCTTGGAATACATGCATTTGTGTTTTAAGCGGAGGTGTATGCTGCTCAAGAAGCAATGGACTTTGTTGTGGAAAACAGATGGAGAGGCAGATTTATATATGTCTGCAGCGACAGCCAAGCTGCGCTCATGGCCTTAGACGGCCCCCAACCACTTCAATGGTAGTTGAGTCCTGTGAAACCAGGCTGAACTATGTCGATAGACATAATAGCCTGATGCTAACATAGGTCCCTGGACACGTGGGTATCGCGGGTAGCGAGATCTTTGACTCTTTAGCCAGCCAGAATGGGGTCTGCTTGCTTCGCCCGGAGCTCGTTCTGCAACTCCCTTCTGCAGCTATCAAACGGGGTATTCTAACCCACAAGCGAGCTTGACAGGCGAGCTGTGGATAGGATGATGAGACGGTGATCCACTTTCTGTGCGTCTGCCCGCCTTCGCTCGAATCAGGTTTGAGGTCTTTGGCACTGATGTGTTAAGAAGCGACCACCTTGGCTCCTGGGCACCACAAGATTTACTCAGATTTCTTCGGAGGTCGAGTAGATTTAAAGAAAATTAAAATGGGAGTCCGAGTGCAGTACAATGGATTTAATTGTGTCTGAGTGCTGCACTTGCTAGTCTGTCCCGACAAAAAAAATTTAAAACTAAATATAAAATAAAACAAAGTAGAATTAGATAAAATGCTAATAACGCAAAATATTAAAAATATAACATTAAGAGGAAATTAAAATGAAAATTATTACAACTAAACAAATTAATTTGAAATAGAATTAGATGATAGCGAATAATATTAAATATATATTACATAATTAGAATAAAATAAAAGTAAAAATTTAAATACTCGTAAAAAATTTAAATAAAAATACAAAATTAAAAACATATGAAAATAAAAAAAAAATAAAAAATATGAGTAAAATAAAAAAATTAAATAAAGCTCAAAAAATAGTACACCTGGATAGTGAAGAAAATTAAATAAATAAAACAAAATAGAATAAATTTAATTAAAAATATATCTACTTCAAAAACATAGAACTAGAAAAATATATAATGTACGCAAAATAAAAAAATATATAATGAAATAAAATAAATTTATTTATAAACTGTACTTAAATTAAATAAAATGAAGCTAAAATAAAAATTAATATAATTAAAAACGCAAAATTGGGTAAAGCATTTATAATATAAAAAATTAAAAGATAAACTAAGACTTTAAAAAGTTAGTTCGAAATAAAATGAGATTAAATATGTTACACAAATGAAAAACAAAAGAAAAAGAACAGGTAAAAATTGAAATTACTAAAAACATTTTAAAAATATGCAAAATAAAATTAAACTTTAAATAAATTTAGTTCAAAAAAATCTAAATAAAACTGAGAAAAAATAAGTATAGAAAATAAGGAAAGTGCAAAAGAAAATATATAAAGTAAAATGAATTAAATGGATTAAAAATATATATAATAAGAAAATAAATTAAATAAATCTAAAGAAATAATATGCAGATGGCAAAGCAAATTAAAAAAAAAAACTAGGGTCTGTCAGACTCACGCACGGTAGAAGTGAAACTTCTAAGTTGGTTGTTCCATGCATGGGAGCCCCGGTTTAGATTTCTCCCCCTCTCTCGTGTTAAATTCAGGTTTTCATTTTTTTTTTCAGAAAAGCGTAAATATTACTCATAAATTTTTTCTTATACATTGATAAAATATAGTTATAATTACAATGGAATCATAGGCACCTTTTCAACACATTTCTAGTATATACATCGATTGTATTCACAAATTATTCACATGACATCGCAAAGTTTTCAGGATCACTCTCACAATGGTTATTTCCTAATATACTAATAATCGGCTTATGATAGCTAAAGTGGGAGATATATACATTTGCGCTCAAATTGTTGATGAATCGTGCGAAAACTGCGTCTATTGTTGTTCCCTGTCTAGTTGTACTAACATTTATATCGTTGACAATATCTAGATCAAAGACTTCTTTGAAAAATTTCAAAAGTTCCAACGATTCTTTGCTCGCGAAATTGACATTAAAATCTCCGGGAACGATCATTGGCAACTCATGGTAATTTTCAGAAAGAACGCGATAAACCAATTTACCGGGGCTGTGTATTAATTACGAGTTTAGTGAATTTTCTATTCAAACCCATACGTTAACGAGGTTATGTATTCAAAATCCCTCATTTGTGATGTATTTCATCGTACATTTATGTGATATATTTTTTGATATATTTATTTGATATATTTACTTAATATATATTTACCTTGGATTGCCATGTATTTCATCAGGCATATTGGAGACAACTATCTGTTGATGAGTCGCATCTGATGCGCAAGTTTGCGTCACATCAGTATCACTCTGACTCATTTTGCCCGTAACTTAATTGTTCACCAACACACACTGAATTTCCTCTAAATAGTTACGCAATAAAGAAAAATCAATAGCCGTAATACGTATATTCCTTCGATTTAGCGATATTGTTAAAAACTATTAAGAATATCGCTTCGTTCAGTGCGAATCACAGGTCAACGCAATATTCTAACCTCGCTTCACACTTACTGAACGGCTGATGCACGGCGTGGGTAGTTTGCTATAGAGCAGTGCTGTCCATCCCATACATCAATTGATGACACGTATTCTTACTCTCCATCGTTCAGTCGTTAGCAAACCAGCAACATGAATAGGCGACACTGCCTTATTAGCAGAATCTTCAATTTGCAACTCGAAAAACTGCTATTCAATTTTGCGCCTTCTCATTTCGTTAACTTTCCCTGCATTAACATTCCCTGGTTTTAGAAAGTTATTGAAAATATCGTAGATACACTTTATTATCGACGCAAAAAGCAATTAATGAGCGCCTAAAAGTATGCAACAGTTCTTTAATACAATACAAAACCACTACTGGCAAAGCAGTGGCATTTGACGGATTTCGGTAACGCTCCGAACTTACCGTTTCACTCGCCTATTTTCAATCTGCCTTGGGGCCCCCGACGCGCCTAAAGAAGTTTCACTTCAAAAAAATAATTATAATGAAATAAAATAAAATAAGTTACATTAAGTTACATAAAATTTTGTTAAAATTTAGAGTTAAGCTTAATCAAATAAAACTAATCTTAAATTACGTGGAAAATAAAGTTAATTAAGAAATAAATCAAAATAAAATAAAACGAGTTAAAAATAAATATAATAAAAAAAATTAAACAAGATTAATATAGATTAAAGTCGATTTATTGGGGGTTGGACGAATCCAAGCACTCAGTTAGGAGGTCATCGTACTACACCCGGATAGATTTCAGTGGAAAGAATAGAGATAGGAAAGATAAAAAGTGGGTGGTAAGACGGAAAAATTAGTTTGAGGTCACTCTTCCACAAATTCTTCATTGATGAATCTTAAGAGACCCGGAAGAGGAAGAGTATGAGCGTCATCCATACTCAGTATATCGCAACCCAATATGCTAAGTCTGATTCTGGAAAACACCGGACAGCTACAGAGAAAATGCTCTGCAGAGTCGTCATCCTCAAGACAGGATAGGCATATCGGGCTGTCGACGGTCCGCATGGCAACCACATGCTGACCAGAGGCGTTGTGCCCTGTGATTACACCCACCAGTACTTTCAGGTCCTTTCTGCTGAGTTTTAGGAGAAAGGTTGCCGTTTTCCTGTTTGGTTCTTGCACAAAGCACTTGCCTACTCTGTACGAGTTCAACCCAGTCATGAAGTCGTCAATCCATAGTTGAATCGATGCAGAATTGACACCTAGTGGCATACTTGCAGAGCCTTCATTAGCCAGTTCATCAGCTAACTCGTTCCCTGTAATACCAAAATGTCCAGGCACCCAAATAAGACTAACTTTGTTGTGTTTTGCAACACTGTTCAGTTTTGTCTTACATTCACCGACTAATTTCGAAGAGCAGCGTGGGTTAGCAACGGCTTTCAGTGCAGCTTGACTGTCACTACAAATTCCAATACTGCTACCCTGTCACTTCTTCTCAATTATCCAGTATGCCACGTTCAAGATGGCATAGACTTCCGTAAAGAATACCGTGGCCATCTGTCCTGCGGCATAAGAGTACTTCGTCTAAGTACCATCCAGATCCGCTTTCACCATCGCTTCCTTTCGAGTTTGAAGATCATGTATCGGGGAAGTAAAGTAAATTAAAATTAAAATAAATGAATTAAGTTTAATGAAAATAAATTAAACAAAATACATTGAAATAAAACAAATTTAATTAAATTAAATTAAGGACTAAAAATTAAAATAAAGAATTACAATTAGAACAAATTAAAATTATAAAAATAAAAACACAAAGAATTTAAATTATATCAAAATTTAATATAAAGTCAAAGCGAAAGAAAAAATCAAAAAAGAAAAAGTGCAAAAAAGGAATTTAACTTAAATTGAAACAGTATTTGTTGAAAAAAAATTAAACTACAAAAAAAATTTTATTCAAAATATAAACCAAAATTTTTTGTAATATTAAGTTTTTTACGTACATAAATTCCCTATTATTACTTCTCACAAAAAAAACTCAAAAGTCCCTTGCAAAATTTTGAAACTGCATAAATTTTTATTCCAATTCAAAATGTTTTCTTCTCGCCTTTTTTCTCCCTCATAAATGTAAATCACCGTATTTATTATTTCACGTTCTGCTTATCCTTGCCAACAATCGGCAGCAAAACGTTCAACATATTTTGATGCATAAGCAGCTGTGCAAATGTGTGTGTTTATGCACGTGAGTGCGAGTGTGTGAGTGCACTCTAACCGGCAGCTACAACACGTATGTCAACCACATGAATTTTTCACTGCCGCAATGTTGTGCATTTAATGAATAGCCAGCAGGTGCTACCTACGCGGCAAGTATTTCAAGTAGTCTACTATATAGTATATGTTATTGTTGCTGTTGTTGCACTCGCTGCTGATTTGCAACATTTTTCCATGAGAGCCATGAGCAACAACTGCAGGCACATATGACGTACTGCTTACTCATTCAGCTATATTTGCATGCATGTATGTATGTATATGTACATAAATATTTAAAGGAGTTTTTGTTGTTCTTTACTTAACTGCTTATTCAACACATTCATATTATGGAAGGTGAGAAAAATCATAAAAATACTTGAAATTGCCCGTATACAGTACGTGGCAAAGTCGTTCATCAGGCAGGTGAGCGCCTAGAAGGTGTAGTGAGTGAGTGAGTGAGTGAGTGAGGGAGGGAGTGAGTAAGCGGAGGCCGATGTAAAAGAAAAATGTTTAATGCAATTTATTATGACAGCACCAGTGACACCGAAGCATGTGTGTATGCATGTGTTCATGTGTGCATGTGTGAAGTATTTATGTAGCGAAACTAAAGCATACTTTTGAGGGAGCTCCGCGCTCATTTGCATGCCCACATGAGGATAGTCAATGCGCGGCTGACTCCTCAAGTACACCCCACGGAGGAGTTGTGTGCACTCGCTTTATAAACTTCAGCCGTGTAAGCATGCCACCGATTTTTTAATATTTTTTTCTTTAATTTTTTACTTTTGTTTGTTTATATTTGTTGTCTGAACACTGGCTATGCTCTTTTTATGAATACATTTTTTTTTTTCATCGTTATTTCTTTCGTTTTAGTGCCATTACGCCTTTACGCTGCGCAGCGCATTAGAATGCACAGTTAGCGTTATTGTACCTCAATGTGAGGCAGCATAAGAGGTGCTGGTGACGATGTACACATACGTGTGAAGACACACATACACATATATATGAACACCTGCACTTGAAATATATAGAAGAGTAGTAATCCGTGGAATTGCTTGTAGTTGTAAATCCTACATTTTACTAGTTCTCAAATCTCTCTAAATAAACTCGAATTAGTTGGAATGATTTTAGATTGTCATGAAAAAACTTTTTGTGCACCAAAATTTCATTAAGCAATATTTTCATATGATGCACATTAAACCTTTTACTTTTTTGTTCTCAAATAGTAAATGTCAGCACTTCACCTCTTTTGACTCAAACTGAGTTTGACTACATCACAGTTGAACGGTGTTCATCTCCATATCTTAAAATTTACAGATTGGATTTGTATGCTTTTTAATTGCACACAAAACAATTTCCTGCTTAAAGTAAAGTGTGTAGATCTTACACTTATTTAGTTTTTCGTTAACATATTCATGAAAATATAATCAAAAATCTTGCAAATTTGCCTAAATTGTTTTTTTTGTTTTTTTTCAAAAATTTGACTAAAAATAATTTTCTAAAATCACGTTTGGTGATATCATCCAACATAATTTAGAATATCCCCAGTAAAAAACAGTTCGTCTTGTAAAAAACATTTTTTCTCGTTTCAAACTATCTTTGGTTACAGGCGTCGCATGATGAAAAGTGTCAATAACCCAAAGTCACAAAGCGTGTTGACTTGTTATCAGGTGAATGCTAATCGAATTCATAAATTTAAGATATTATATTTGCAAGGAGTATCTACGCAGATCCCGCCGAAGTTAGAGATCTTTTAAACCACAAATTCTCTTATTTTGCGTTTTTCGAACGAATCGACCCAATTGAAGCTTCCCTTTCATTTAACTTACTGAATAAATAGGAAATTTATCCTATTGAATTGCCAACTAGAATACCACAGCCTTAATGATTCTTCGCCAGGGGGAATAAAATGCATTAAAAGAAGACATTTTTCGTTAGTCTAACCAACATCTACTCGTATGTTGGGTCCTCTTTGGTAGAAGCTACACATCATACACTGTATCTAATTGGTGACTTTCTGAGCAGTTTACCGATAAGCATGCAACGTTCTCTGATGGATATTGAATATCATTCAAGCTAGGCTTTAAAGAAAGTCATTAAGTGAAATTATCATTTTATCTTCTCCTTGCAATACTTCGCCTAAACCTCAAACCCTCTTTAAGTCTAAAAAGGCATTCATTTATATTGATTTCTGTAGCCATTTTTTTATATCCTCGATCACTCCGCTCGGGAGCATAGGGACTCGACAAGACTCTTGCATCGCCCATGGTTCTTGGCTGTTGCGTTCTGCAGGATTTCCGCTGAAATTTCCGGGTCGGCGATCAGTAGTTCCGGCTGTATGCCATCTTCGCCCGCGGCTTTGTTGAGCTTCAGCTTCTTGATTACATCCTAGAACTCCGCTAGACTAGCGTTTGCTGCCCTTCGTCATCGCGAGCAAGAACTTTCTCTTATCGTTTCTGGCAGATTTCTTTACTTGCTTCGCCGCCTCTCTGTAAGCTGACCGAAGGGAGCCATCGCTGATGAGTTGCCTTTTGACTTCATTTCTGCGCTGAATGATGCCTCAATATAGTATCAGAAACCCATGACTTGATATTGGTGGATTTTACTGTGCCGATTTTCTCTTAAGCGATTTGCCTGAGCGGACCATTTGTAGATTCCAAATCTTTGTTGTTATGATTAGTGACCAGCTTCTCGCGAAAGGCGCTTATCATAGCGTAGCAGCTGTACGTTGAATCGCTTATGTCTACGAAGTGTGTTGGATTTCTTTCTGCATTTCAGTTTCACGGTAATTAGCTCGTGGTCACTGTCTATGTCGGCTCCCCGTTTATTTCTGACATCAGGTAGCGAGCCTCTCCCTTTTCGGCTAACGCAAATATGGTCTCTTTGGTTATGAGTCGTCCCACTAGATGAAGTCCAGATGTATTTATGGATTTCCTTGTGGGGGAAGATTGAACCGCCCATGGCATGCTTAAACGTCTGATCCAAATCTATTAGCCTACACTAATCCTCAAATGATTCCGATTATTTTGGACTGATGAAGACTCAAATACGACAGACGTGCCGCCCGGAAGAAGTCATAAATTAATTATATTTTCAACAGCTCACATAAAGCAAAGCTGGATATTGAACGAGCTGACTCTAAAGCAAAAAAATCAATTTGGTCCCTAAACTTATAAATACGTAAAATTTTCCTTATTTTTGCCTATATTTCCCTTATTCAAGCTCTGCAAAAATCATTCGAAATATCTGAAATAGAGCAATAAATTCACGTCTCAGTTAAATACACCCTAGGTACATACTCTGTTGCCGGAATTGAAAAAAAGAATTACCGAAATTCATTATTTATGCTGCCTTTTATCGCGTGAGTTCCATATATTTACTTGATATTTGCATAATTTCAGGCGCTGCGACCCAGTTTCATCAAAACTTTGCGATTCTCGTGGCCATCAACTCCGCTGGTGTCGCAACTAATAACGTGTCAACAATTTGTGTCATGCTGCGTGTGGAATATAACTGTTGTTTACTTGCTTTTACATATACCGACCTGGGCGTGTGTTAAATTCGAACGTTTGTGCATACAGAAGTATGTGCGCATATTTAATGAGGCGCCGTGTGATACGCATTTAAGAATTTAACTGCTTATTGTCAGTAATTCACTTTTATACTGGTAGCGTTACGGCGGAAGGAAAAACAATTTTAGCATGAAAAAATTAGTATCGACTTAAGCCGTTGGTGTAGGCAAAGGAGTAGCAAATCAGAAATGTATTGGTAGAAGGGAATGTGAGCTATTCATTGTGCATTTGTTATTATGGGCGAATTCAGCTTTGTGTACACATCAAAAAAGCAAAGAAAAGGACTAAAATAAAATAAAATTAAATTAAATAAAAAAATGAAAGGCATAAAATTAAACGAAATTTAATGCATTAAAAAAGTTAAAAAAATATTTACTAACAAAATAAAATAATACTAACAAAAAAAAATTAAAATACAATTTTTTTTAATTATTATTTTTTTTTTCAGCAATCTAGCGTAAATTCTTAGCCTTAAATAAACCAAATTATAATTTGCTTATTGTGGCACTATGCTACATATGGAATATATTTATATACCTATACTAGGATCGCCGGTGCGTTGAAATTTCGACGTTATTCGACGTTGTATAAATACAGAGAGCAAAATTTAGTCATAGTTTTTTTTAGTATTTATAATCATAGAAAAAAGTTGAAACATATATACCAGGTATATACCTATGAAATGAGACTCTCAGCTATTAGTCCGTAGATGTCGCTAGGAGTATTTTTAAACCTTCCCAAATGTCTTGTTTTTTTCGTCAGTCATCTGTCAACTATATTCAGTTCATTGTGTGTTACGTTTCATACAACAATGCATTTTTGTCGCTCTTAAAAATATCGAATTTCGTGCCTTCAAACTACGATTTGCGGACATCGAAAAACCACTTGTGATATGCTTGTCTCCCGGTTCAAACGGATGTCTTTTTTGTTTCGGATCGTTACGGGTGATGAAAAATGGGTGTATTTCTCCAGTTCCAAGCGTAAACGATCGTATGGTCCGCCCGGCTACAAGCCAAAAAAAACGGCCAAACCAAATCGCTTCGAGCGAGCTATTAAAACCACGTGAAACAGTTGACGGTGCACGCTACCAATGACAATTGGCCGATTTGAACCGCGCTATACACCGAAAACGCCTAGAATATGCCGATCGGCGTCACAAAGAAATTTTTCTTAATGACAATGCACCGCCACATTGAACAAGAGCGACCCGGTAATTGGTGGAGACGTACGATTGGGAGCCGCTGGTGCATGTGGTTTACTCACCAGACTTGGCGCCTTACGATTATCATTTGTCTGCATCGATGGGCCACGCACTTTCAGAGCAGCGCTTCAATTCTCACGAAGAAGCCAAACACTGGCTCGATGAGTTGTTTGCGGCCATAGACGGCCAAGTAAGGCAAACATTTTGTTTGCGAAATATTACGAAAAAATGAGAAAGTGAAAAAATATTTCAAGCCTATACATTTTAAGTAATATTAGCAAAACAAACTTACTTTCAGTAAGGAATTCTCTAATTACATGACAGAAACATACCCTTTCAAATTTTCTATTTACATATATTAATTCGTGGCTGGGGCGAAAATTTATTGCACGATGTATATTAAAGGTTAAACAGCATTCATTAGCGGTCTAGAAGTATGCATTGCTCATAACTTTCTAAGTAAAAAAATATGTTTACTGCGTGGGTCATAAGCGTCAGCATGCCTTTCCGCTTATCCTTGAGTGCCCTTGCGCTTCACAAGTGAGCCACAGTTTTGAAAATATCCGTAATTTTTTTAGAGTGGTTTTACAAGTTCTGCCCGCATTTGTGCATCAATCGCTTCGCCTAAGATCAAATCCCTAAATAGGGGCACTTTTACGTAGCAAAACTGTAGGTGACACTTTTGCAAGCCATACAAATTTGAAAATGAAGGCTGTGTAAAAATAGAAAAATAAGAAGAGATTAGAAAAATGTCTATTCAAGAAAAATCACTAATGGGCAAAGAACAGAAAAAATTACAACGAAATGATGGCAAATAAAAGGTTCGAAGAAATACACTTCGTTCAAGGGGCAAAACGCATTGGCAGCATAGGGGCGTAGCAAGCGGCTTGCAAGAAGACGGAAAAAAGGATGCTTGGCCATTCACAAAGAGTTATGCAAAAATTATGTCTTCAAATGTCGGCAAAGTGGCAGGTTGAGTTGGCTGACAGTGGCAAGTAGTCGCAAAAGTTGCAAGAAATCCAACTACCACACCCACATCCTTGCTCGTTGTTATGCAGCCACTACAAAAAAACAACTTCTGCGATATGGCAGCCGGCTTTGAATAATATCGGCGAAGAATATAAATAGCACAGCGGAACAACTGGTGCCAAGTGTTGACAGACTTACAGCCTTTAAGTTGGCAGTATCTGCGTGCGAATAACAAAGGAAGAAAAGTAAGAAGTATATCATGCCGACCGGAAGTCAACTTTGAAGCAATGTTGCATGAGGAGGCGTGCAAATGGATTCGCAGTAAATTTCTACGTAAGATAAATGTTTTGAGGAAAGAATGGAAAAAAATGTTATGTGGCGTGTATTAGATCAAATGCCATGTAAATTGAGTCTGATGGCGTACATATATATGTATGTGTATATATTAGGGAGGGTCGATTTAAAAATCGCTCATTGCTCTGTGAAAATCGTATTCTAGGAATCAAAATAAGAAACTTTGCCGAAGAAACCATACCTCTAAAACGAATTCTGATGTCCCCAAATTTGGGTCGAACGAAAAATCCCACTTTGACCCATTTAGAGTGCTCCAATCGAGTTCAAATGTATGACCGACCCCCACTAACTTTGGACGGCCTATCCACCCATGCCAGTGGCATACCCCCTGGAACTCCCCTGGGGGGTTCCCCATACAATCATTTCAAAATATCACCATTTTTGGCCGTTACATGAGAAAAGAAACTAAAAAGTTTGACCCAAATTGGGGGACATCAGAATTCGTTTTAGTGGTATGGTTCCTTCGGCAAAGTTTCTTATTTTGATCCCTAGAATATGATTTTCACAGAGCAATGGGCGATTTTTTTGCCTCCCCACAAATCGACCCGGCCTAGTATATATATATGCCCACACACATATGTGTAGCACAAAAATTCGAACTCAGCAGTACTTGCAACAAACAAAAAAACACAAAATGGGCCGGAAGCGGATAGTCTCTTTGTAAATGACCTATGGGAATGAAAGGGAGTGCAATGGAAATTTTATCCATGTAACGCATAAAATATTTAAAGTATGCGTGACACATTTTTATGGATACTCAAAAAAAAAAAAGGTTAGGAAAAAAATTGCTTTAAAGTTTGGTTTTTCAAGTGTGAAAGGTGCGCTATTTATTAACCATTTAACACGCATATCTGCAATTCTCGGCAGCTTTATGAAATAACGAGCCGGTGCATGCGTACAAATTGAAATACTTTACTTATTTGAAAACTAGTAGCATACAATTTTTCAAAGGGAAGCGCAACAATTTTTGTTTATAGTTGGCATTTTATGTATTGTATTATATACACGCGATTTGTATTATAATACAATTCCGATATTCTTTTAACGAAAATTTTAGTGGCAACATCATTGAAAACAAACAAAATTTTAATTGAAATGTTCTACTTTATTATTTGCGTGGCACTTTCATCTTAATACTTAATTCAATTGCACTATTATTTAACATTTGCACTTTAAATGTTAAGTGGCAACGCCATACACAAATATTTTTAATTTACGCTTTGTTAATTATTTTGAAAATACTTGTTTTCATACTCATAACCCAACTTCCTAATAAATTTTGCTCGTTAATATAAATTTGTATTTAAAATTAGATGGCAACACCATTAAAAAATAAAATTGGGTTAAAACAACCGTAGCCTTTATATATTTTTACATTTACTATAATTTTATTATCTACTTTTTAGTTAAAAAAAAAAAACACAAAAATAGGTGGCGAGAATGGGTGAATTTTTTTTTCAAAACTTTTTATTTAGTATTTGTTTTTATTTTGAAAATTTTGAAAATATTTGTTTTGATACCCATAACCGAACTTTAAAAAAAGCGTTTTGGTTAATATAAAATTTAATTTTAAATTATATGGCAACACCATTTAAAAATATTATTGGACTAAAACTACCGTTGCCTTCACATGTATTTACACGTAATATAATTTTATTATCCATTTCTTAACTTCAGAAAATAATAGGTGGCAACATCGATTACAAATTTTTTTCCCCAAAAGCTTTTCATTTGATATTTGCAACTTAATATTTAGCTAAAAGGCGTAATAAAGTTTTTTTTCACATGGCAACCTTCAGAAAAATCTATAAACAATTTTTGTTTGGGAATCGATTTTTCTTAATGATATGGGTATCAATGTCTTTATACTTTTTACTCTTTTTTTTTCTTGTTTTAATTTTATGATAATAATAACATGTTGCCACCTGCAGCACCCAGCCGTAATGGGTGTTAAACACAAAATTTCTCTGACCATTAGCGGGCAAAAAATATTGAATTGAGAAAATTGTTTTGAGTGTTGCCCTCTCTAATAAATTGGACTGAAAAACTAGAAACCATAAGTCCCATTATTTGTAGAACAACATCAAAACACACAACACTAATAGGAAGAGGAGCTTGGCCAAACTCTCAATAAAGATTATAAGGGCCAAATATATATAGTATATACTCGTACATATATATAAATGTAGGCATTTGTGCATAAGCCTGAACCTACCTTGGAGGAGCTCGTATGAGCTATACACCGCGCAAGAAACCAAAGGACCTTTTGTGAGGATAGTCTTACAATGGAAATATTTAAAGTCCTAGACGAAGAAGGACCTTAAATTATGCATCATTTTATACTACTACGAGGGGATTTAGAATACATTTCCTAAGATTGGCGGGGGTGCTGATAACGCCAATGTATAAAAAAGGCCTCCTGTGAAAATTTCCTGGGAATCATGCTACTTAACACATCATGCAAGATTGTTTCCAACATTCTTGCATTGAGACTTATAATTGCTGCAGAAAACATTTTAGGCGAATACCAAATCTTTTAAGAACCACCAGGGCCATCCAATTTAGCTGATAAAAAACAGTTCACCTCAAAGCAAATGCTATAGTAACCCAGTACCCATCGCTCTTCGAACTTTTCACACCAATTAGGATAAGATATCTTCCTACCTGCAGCTGCGCCTCTTTTTGAACAGAAACTGTGTGCTGTATGCCTTAAAGCTGATCTCTTCACAGTAGGTTATGTAAAGTTTCCAGTGTGAAGAAAAAATTTAAACTTGAAATATTCTAAAAAAATATTTTCGCTTTTTCCAACAAAATTTTCTCCTATTATGCGTCTCTCATATACTCGTACACATAATATATGTATATGTAAGTAGATGTACATATTTATGTAAGGACACACTTAGTTCGTAAATAAACCTCTCCTTCACTGAGTATCACCTCCATTTATTTAAATGTCGGTGAAGTTTGATAGTCGTAACGCAATTTGCATAAGTTCAATGGGCGTTCACCAAAAGCACTGACTGATAATGTTTACATTGTTAAACGTCTGCCAAAAAACAGCTTGCGGAAAAAAGAATTTCAAGATATGAAAGTAAGTACGAAAACAACAAAAAAATTAGTACATATATACGCGTAGATGTGTATGAGGGAAAAGAAAACGAAAATGAAAGAAAATGCTGCTGCCACCAAACTTTGTGTGGGTTTAATTTTACATACACACACACTCGCATCTTAGCCTTGCTCAGATCCTTTCCTTGTAGGCTTTACACCGGTTTTGGGTTGTTTTTCTTCTGCTGGATTTGAATGTGTTTGCATAAATAAAAATTTCGCTTGAAAAGCCGACCACAAGCTCAAATTTACCAACAAAATCTGTACACACACAAAGACATATAAGAGTAATCCATTTTGCCATAGCTTTGTTTGTACGAATAACAAAAAATAATTCAAAAGCGGTCAAAAGCTCTGTTTACGTTTTGCGGTTTTCTTGGGAAGTTGGCTGCCTGCGCTGTTGTCGTATGCTATTTAATATTATATTATCCTTTGGCAAAGGGGTTAAAGTAAAATTTTTTTTAGAAAATCAAAAAATGAAGCAGCAGAAGAAGCATTAAGAGGTGAGGCACGGCCTTTTAGGGTGTTTGCTTTCCACTTATTTGGAGGTTCAGCCAGTGGGAGTTTGAAATGAATTGGATGCTTGTGTTATTTTAAAGTAGCATTTATGGTGATGCCCTCATACCGATGAAATGAATGTATGTCAAAGGTTAGAACTCAAAAAAAAAAAAAATTAGGATGGGAAATTTCAATTTTTCAAACCCAGAAAAAAAAAATTTGAATGTGAAATAAGGCTACATATATAAGTATAATATTGAAAGGAATAAAGAAAGACACAATCAAATTTCCCTAATTTATCTTTGATTCGTGGTGCTGTTGACTGTCCGGCGCTTCTTGAGAGGATTTTCTTTAATATTTCAGCCAGAGCTCTTCGGAGTTCGGAGTTTTTCTACGTTGGTGTCTCGGAATCTCTTTATGCTCAAAATGCCCCTATTGCAAGAGCCTTAATTGAATTTAACAAAATCGCCAAACTTGCTGAGATAGATTTTTCATTTTCAAAAGATCGCCTATTCAAATTTTTGATTATGTATTATAATAAATAGTTTAATTGTACTTGTTTAATTTTAATTGTTTTAGTGCCAATTAACCTTAAAATATGTCTACTTAGTCTAAAAGAATCCTCATTGGCTTAATAAATAAATAAATAATGGTTTTCGCCTACTATAACTTCAAAAAATAGATGTACAAACTTTATGTTTATTATAAAGTGATTCTAATAATTTTTGAAAAAAAAGTGGCAACACCTTTGAAGAAATACTCTTTACCTCAAACATTTCCAATCATATTTGCGTGATACCCACATCCTAATTCTTGCTTCACCTAATATTTATTATTTTCACCTTAAAAGTAATGTGGCAACGCCATACACAAATCATTTTAATATACACTTTATTTATTTTTTCTAACGCACTTTGTTTTTCATCCAAATTTTAAAAATAATAAATTTTTTCTTAATTAATTAAAAATTTGTATAATTATTTTTTTTTAACCAGATGGCAACGCTATTAAAACGTTTTATTTAACTAAAGCTATCTTACCTTTGCTTTGAAATATTATTTACAATTCACATATTTCGTAATTAATATCTTAATTTCCAAAAAATAGGTGGCAACACTAGCAAAATACAACATATTTGTTATTGAAGCTTGATTAGAATTCTTTCACATAGATATCACATTCTCAATATCCAATTGAAATGTATGATAAATTGCAATTTTCGAAATTTAATTCAGGTGGCAACGCTATCATAAAATCGTGGATGGAATAGGTTGTTCTTATTATTATGACTGTCAGTGGGTTAATACATATATAATGTATGCCTAGTTTTTAATAAATTATTTCTTGTTTAACTAAAACAGGTGGCCATCTGTGATCCATAGAACTTACAACGGTGTAGAAAATGCTAAAATCGGGGCAACTCATTCCTGCTTTAAATGATGATCTACTGACGAAGTTTTCTACGTTTTTACATATGAAGGGTTAACAAACAAAACACTCTCATATTGCTTCACTTATCACTTGAATATAGGTAAAACACACAAGCATTTCTCAAGGGTAGGAAGGAGAGCACAGTGGAAAATAAGTTAGATATAAACTTGAGAATTACAAAGAAAATTAGCTTAAAGCTTTGTCGACTTATATGTACTTACTTTGTATGAAAATTTGGTGTAAATAAGTGCGCCCAAAGTCGCACTTTGACTGGGTGCTTACTTTCATTCAACAGATGCCTTCGAAATATCTTTTCATCTGTACTTTTTTTCGATGAAGAATTTCCTACTCATATCCATTCATATTCATATTTCGTGTTCTTCTTTAGAAATATCTTAGAAATATTGTTTATTTGCAACTTCTTTCAAATTCAAACTGCGAAACCATTAAATGTTTCACTTTACCACCAGCATGAAAAGTTCTACGTCAACAGAACTTCGATTGTTTTCGTCGTTAAGTTCAGAGCAGCAGTACTCACAAACGCACATAAATACGTATGTATGTAAATCTCTGCAGGGTTTTATAAATATGTATTTGTTAGTATATTTTCTGATACGTAGAAATTTCAGCTGCCACTGCATTTCCTGTTGTTTACTTGCATAACAGCGCACCAATACACGCCAGTGAGCTCGCCACAGTCGCGTTCGACAGCAGGGCGGCGCCATCAGGCGTTTTTGGTGGCCGTGCATAATGAAGAAGAGCCCAGTTTTCCAACTCACTTCCATTCACTTTGACATTTTTGTTTATCAGTTGTCAGCTTCTCAAAACTTCCTTGAGGTCTTCTCGTTGCAGTTTACTTAGCATTGCCATATGTTTAACTTGCTCTGCCATTTTCCTATTTTTTTATTTGACCGCAGTTTCGTTCTATCCTCACTCTCGCCATCCATAACGGCTTTGTTTGCCCTGTCATGGCCACTATGCGGCCACGGCTGCTGAAGGCCGGAGGCGTAAATTTTTTCCAGCTTTTTTGTTTTATTGTTATTGTTGTTTTTCGCACAGAATTTAGCTGGCATTACGTACCTCTTCCGTAGTACGGCACTGCGCTGTGGTTAAGTTAAGTTTCTTTGTTGTGTCTTTACATCGGTTATTTGCTCTTTTACTTTCTTGTTGCTTGGTTGGAGTTTTTGGCATCGCCTGCTCGAGTTGTGTTTTGTATTGTGTGTGTGTGTGTGTGTTGTTTTCTTTGCGCTCTACTTATGGACCCTGTTGGCTACACTTAAGTGTGGTTTTGTGTGGTTTTCTGAGTGTGTGCAGTTTTGTATTTGCCTCCTCATTCTGCATGAATGTGGTTGGCTTGTAGGCCTTCTTAAAGCACACAAATCCAGGCATTCATTTTTTTCTTTGCTTTGTTTTCTTGGTACTGAGCTTTTAGTTACCGTTTTTGTTGTAGTTGTTTTGTGTGGTCGTTATTGCTGTTCGCAAATTTGCATGTTAACATGTGTTTCTTGCCCATTTCGAACACCATTTACCAACAGCCATAGCCAACATTTCTGCCCGTCCTTTCACCGCAGTTGTTTTCACAGCTCTTTGCTCACCTCACCCCACTTTTGGATTGGCTTTAAATATGCGTGTCAAAAAAAATTCTCAGCGCGCCGTTAGGCTCATGCCAACCCACAAACACACGTAAATTACTTTAAATAATTTACATACATCCTACTGGGCAAATGTCTATCCCTGCGCTTTGGCTCCTCGACCGCCCTTTTGCGTGCTTTTATGTTCATGTTCGCATTCGCGTAATTTCTCCCGAAGTTAATGCTGCCAAATGATTTTGTTAAACACGAATTGTTATTAAGTGTGGAAATGTGTAAGAGTGTGTGAAAATATGTGCTTGTACAAAGCAACCCAAACAGCCTTTCCCCCTTTCCTTGTGGCTTGATAGCTTCCTTTCGAACGTATGTTTTTGGCACTTTGTTTTGAGTGTATATGAATTTTGTTATTTTTGTATTTTTTAGTTTTTTTGCTTTCTGGCCTTTTTTCATGCTTATGGCAAATTTACTCAAGCAGTGATGCTATGGGCTATAACCGCCTAAGTTGAAAATCACATTTTCGAAAGAATACTGCACATTTCGGCAAAAATCAACAGGTTAAGCCAATATTTATTAAAAAACTGTATAAATGATTTAAAAAACGCTTGTAGGAGGCGAATTCAGTGTTTTGTTGATAGGATATGTTGTCATATGTGCCAGAAAAGAGAGCAGCAAAATGAGCCTTCTAGAAACAAATGAATTGATGGGAGACCTAAGAAAAGATGGGTAAATGCAGTCGACAATCTCAAAGTGATAAACGTAAAAAAACTGGTGGCGCTTAGCAGCGTATCGAGAAATCTGGAGGAAGATATTTGCGGAAGCAGTGGTCCATACAAGATTGTCAAGCAAGGAAAGAAGAAGAACATTTACAGAGGCGCTCACAATAATAGCATTGCGACGTATTGAAAAATTGTTGATTATGTGCATTAGGGCGGGTCGATTTAAAAATCGCTCATTGCTCTGTGAAAATCGTATTCTAGAGATCAAAATAAGAAACTTTGCCGAAGGAACCATACCTCTAAAAGGAATTCTGATGTCCCCCAATTTGGGTCAAACTTTTGGGTAGGGGCAAATTTTGAAAAATCCCACTTTGACCCATTTAGAGTGCTCCAATCGAGTCCAAATGTATGACCGACCCCCACTAACTTTGGACGGCCGATCAACCCATGCCGCACATCTCCTGGAACTCCCCTGGGGGGTTCCCCATACAATCATTTCAACATATCACCATTTTTGGCCTTTACATGAAAAAATCAGCTATTTTTCTTTATTTTTATTTATTTGTAATAATATTTATTATTTATTTATAATAATAATATCTATTTTTTTCAAAATTAAAAAAAAACTGGATAACTCAAAGTTGCAAACTTTCACAAAATTTTTAAAACTTCAGCAAATTCTTATTAATTTTTTCAATTTTTTTCAATTTCGCCTTTGAATTTTATTTTCCATTCCGAAGTTAGAGTGGCCTTAGATTGCCTGTAACCCAAGCTCCTAAGTCTTATGTGCTGTACGTTCCGTATAATCGCATTCTGGAGTATGTGCATACTTACGTGTTATTCATTTGCATGTGAAGTTCAAATTCATGGAGTTTTAAAGGCATCCAAAAAACCTCAAGTCACTATTTCTATTTCTAAAACATAGACAAATAATTTTCCCATCTAAAATTTTTTTATTAAACTATTTTTGTCTTGCCAGCGGTATAACACAGCTGGCTGCGTTCGACTCCACAATTCACACCTCTGGATCTTTATTTGTGTGGGTGTGTAAAGTCGACTTGGATTAAAACATTGAAAAATAACACTACTAAAGTTATTCACGAGATACCGACCGAAGTCCTCCAAAGAGTCGCGAGTCATTCTGTTTCTTTTTTTTTTTTTTTTTGAATTCGCACAAAGTTCGGAATTGGGTTTATATATTGTGTCAAAAAGTACCAGGAATTGTTCACTAAAACGCAAAATAATTGTTTAATCATCAAAATTTATATTGTCGCCTTCAAAATAAGCTCCATTCAAAGCAATACACATATGCCAACGATAAGTCCAGTCATCAAACCACCTTTTAAACGCATTTGAAGAGATCTTCTTCAGCTTCTTCGGCGGATTCTCCTTAATGGCCTCTATCAACTCAAAGCGGCGCCCGCGGAGCGGCAATTTAAGTTTTGGGAAAAGGAAAAAGTCTCAGAGGGATAAATCCGGTGAATACGGTGGGTGATCGTTGATATTTGTCGAGTTTTTGGTCAAAAAAGTGTTCAAAATATGAACCTTGTGAGACGTTACGTTATCAAGGTGCAAGATCCATGAGTTTTCTTTACACAAATTAAGCCGTTTCCTACGCACATTCTCTCTCAGGCGGCGCATAAATTCCAAGTAATATTCTTTCCTTACCGTAGAACCATTTGGAATGGATTACGAGTGAACAACACACTGATAATCAAAGAAAACGAGTAGTATTACTTTCACTTTTGACCGATTTTAACATGGTTTTTTAGGTTTCGGCTCATGTGGATAGCGTCATTCAGCCGCCTGATGACAGATTTGCATGTCAAACTCATATACGTTGGGTCCGAAATCACTTGTTCACTTGCTCAAGCATGTCTTCAGCCACATTTTTCAGATGAATTTTTTGAAAGAAATTTAACTCTCTTGGAACGAGTCGAACAGCCACGCGTCTCATGCCCAATTGATGGTGTAAATTGTTGCGAATTGATTCGTGAGACACTCTAAGTTCACGAGCTACCTGCCAAAATTTAATTGATGGTTTGCCAGTACCATTTCCTTGACTTTGTCGACCTTTTCATCCGTTGAATTCGTTGATGAGTAACCAGATCGGAGCAAACCTTCCACGACTTCTCGGCTCTCTGCAGAAGCCTTATACCACTCGTAGACCCGTTTTTTTGATAAAGCACCCTCGCCATAGGCTTTCCGCAACATTTGCAAGAATTCAGCACCCGAAATCCCATTCAAAACACAAAATTAAAGACAAATTCTTTGTTCGATATTTTTATCCATAGTGAAAATCGCAAAGCACACCTGCGCTTGACTGATGTAATTAAATGCCAAAAACAAGCTTATTGAAAGTTCTCGCTCAAACTATGCGACACTATTGAGGACAGACAGTTGTACCAACATTCCAGCAAAAAAAATTTAGACATACATATGTGTAAGGCGCGCTTTTTAAATGAACAGTTCCCGAAATTTTTTTGACAGAATGTTTTTTTTTTTTGGAGTAGAATGAAGTGTGGATTCATCAGAAAATTATTCGAATTAAAGAAGTAACAAAAAGTTGGTTGAAGCTTCTCATTAAGTACCAGTGCTTTAGTTATTTAACGCCAGCTATATAAATTTCCAATGAGTATCTCAAACTGCAGCTTTGCATAAAGTTCACTTTTATATATTCCTTTCCCAAGTTCTTTAAAGATATCACTGATGATGGTTATGACTTTGACAAGGATTTTTCCTCAATAACAACTTTTACTTTAATCTGTCTGGCTGGAGATTAAGCGCCTGAAGAATTTATTTTAACAGAATCTGGCACATTTTAAAAATATAGTTTTTTCTCTATTAAATATCTATATATGTATGTATGTATGTACATATATAGCGTTAAGCTCTCTAGCATACAATCTCCCTGCTGATGTTTTCGTTCAAAGTATTTCGAGGATTTGCACTGTGGATTATTAATTTGGAGGTTATGACTTTGGAGATTTAAAGTTTTTGGAATACAATTTTTATGTTGGAAAGTTTTGTGTAAGTGGTGATGAGGCCCTTTTCGGCTTTGATTTTGAAATTAATTTTCAGAAATTTAATTCTCTTGCAAAAATGCACTAATTGACGTTATCCGATTATACTGATTGCACGCTACCAATATTTGCACTTGTGTATCCTTGCTTTGGCCTATTACTTTAGAGTACACACTTTTCAGTGCAACTGCTGCCTTCATGCATACTACTTTTATGCTTTTTGTGTTGAGAATATTCTCCGTATACTAAAATAGAGATGTGAATAAGAAAAATAACGAAATTTGCAATCTCATATTTCATGCAGCTTTATTTGTACTTCTCTCCAATTTCAAGTTATGCTCTATATATACTTCATATTTCCTTGAAAGTTGCTATAGTGCAAATAGTGCAAATAGAGCAAAAACTAATGAATACTCATGTGAAGACAATAGAATGGAATACTAGAAACCTGGTGCAAAAAAATCGAAAAAGGAGGCATGAAAAAATATAAAGAAATATCAAAGTAATATTGCAAACAAATTCTGTGTATGTGAATATACATGCGTATGTGTGTGTTTGGTAAGCTTACTCTTGCTTTTCCTTTCCATAAATTGTTGAACTCGTTGATTACCGGAAAGTCGTTACCGAGCAGTCTACTGGTATGGAATGAGTTGTGCGAAATCAAAGCTGCTTCAATGGCAAATCAAAAGTGCAATTGAGACAGGCAAACATAACCTTTGAGTAACTTAATAATAGTATGTATGTCACACACTGTCATACAAATTTACAGAGTACTTACATATGGTATATTCCCATATTTCTATTCAATGCATATCGCGTACTTAGTTACTTTTGAGTAGAGCCACAGTTATGTACTCGAGTTAATAACATGAAAGCGAGCACTTTTTCAATCGCACGCACATCACGTCTGCAACCCGTGCAGGCCTCATCGCATGCCACATGCCGCGCGATGTGCGCGTTGCTTGGATTACACACCTCTTTCCCCTTTTCTTCTTTTCGAACATCAAAGCGTTAAATTTTTTTTAAATACTCAACGAAAAAAAAAAAAAATGTAAATAAAAACAAACGGAAACTTGAGAAATGCGCAGTGTGAAAATATAAGCGGGTGTAAGGGGGAGAATATGTATGTATGTGTGCATGTGGAAGGCCTTTACGCGCGAAAGCAGTAAGACTCGAAAGCAATTAACACGACAAATGCGTTTTTTCGATTATTTTTTCACTTTATTTGTGCTTCCTTTGCTTGTGTTGTGCAAAGCACATACACACATTCCCGCATGCATACATACACATAATTACAGGCTGCTGAAAAGGCAATGAGTATGGAAGTAAAAGAAATGATGGCAAGTGGTTGTTGCATGCGACACTTAAGTTAAAAGTAAATGCCAAGTGGTGGAAGTGGCAATATGAGTGTGTGCCTTCACTTGCAATTACTACATATAAACAATGTGGACAAAACGAAACAGCAAATTGTTCTAAAAAAACAATATAATAGATTGAGGCAAATATTCACAAAAGGTGTTTAAGGAAAGATTTTCTTCGAATCAGTGGTGTGATTTTTTATGCCATCTCACAATGGAATGGACCCACACTTTTGTTAGGGTTTCAAATCACAAATAGTCTGTTAGAAAAAGTTTTTTGCCACGCTTGTATTGCTGAAAAAGGTTATATGTATATGAACCAAGGGTCCACTCTCTGCTATTTTTATAAACATGCAGCCCGGGAGCAAAAAATAGCATATCCAAATTTTAACCAGTTTTGATGTTTTTTACTTGATCACTATTTTTTATAAAAGTACTGCCCACTGTTAAAAAACACGCATATAAATCCAAGTTTGAAACTTTATACGAGAATTAAAAAAATACCACAAATACCACTAAGTTAACAAGCTAACAATTCTGTTATACTTATAAAGGATTGGAAAAATATGAAACTAAAAAAAAAATGAAGAAATTCCGCAACTCCGTCAAGGAAACCTCAAGCTTGCATTTGATTATATAGGGTTTTTCAGTAAGAGCGCTTCAACTTTTGAACTTTTTTGAATAAAACACAAACGGTTTGACTTTTTTAACAAATTTTTTTTTATTATCGAGTTTGAACACATATACATTTAAGTATAAAATTCGATTTCTTTTGCATGACCACCGCGTGCACGTTGTACGAAGTCCAATTGTTGAACCCAATTTTCGACCACTCTTTTGCATAAATCGGCCGAAATTCCAGCAATTTCGCGTTCAATATTGACTCTGAGCTCACAAATCGTCGCCGGCTTGTTACTGTAGACCAATGACTTCACATAACCCCAAAACGGGACGGCTTGTTAAATGGGCCGTAAAATGGCTGTAATGCTCTTAAAGTATTGTAGTAGCAACAGAACGATTATTTTCATAAAAAATTTGCACGATTTGCAATCGTTGCTCAAGTGTGTAGCGTTCCATGATGAAATGTATACTAATGAAGTTTAAAAATGACAAGCGAAAAATAAAAAATATTGCATCGTTCGCCCCCCCTATCGGAAAAAAGTTGAAGCGCACCTATTGAATAACCCTATACTAGAATTTGATAGGCTATAAAACTACATACCAACTTTTGTTTATAAATTTTATTATTAAAAGAACGTGAAATTGGCGTGAAAGGTTTGTGGATTTTTGCATAAAATTTTCATTTTGGACTTATACTCCTACAGTTTTTGTTAGACAATGAGCTCTACTTTTATGAAACCGTGACAAACATGCAAAGCACAAAGTAGAAACATTAAACCCATTAAAAAAAAACGTTAAAAATTGTTTTACCGCGGGGTGTATTTCCGTTTTTGCAATAGTTTGTGCAACAATTTTACTTACTTCTATATTTATTTATAATAGTATTTTATTTCAAATAACCTAATTTTTTTAAGTTTAGTTTAACAAATTTTTTTAATCACTTTTTTCATTTAATTTAATTTCATTTCATTTCATTTTATTGCATTTTGGAAAATCTTCATGGAACTTCACACTGGAACACTAAGAATTTATGGTGATGATTTTATTTTTATTTATTTTATGTGAAATAATATATATTTCTTAAGTTTTAATTAGTTTAGTTTTCTTTTAATTAAATTTTTTTTTTATTTAATTTTATTTTGTTTCTTTCTGAAAAGTTTTTATGTGTATAATATAAAAAAATGTTTGTTAAAGTATTTTTTATATGAAATATAATCCTTTTTCGATTTGTTCGTTTATTTCGTTTTATTTTTTCTTAATCTGTTCTATTTCTATTTTTTAATTTTTTCTGATTTTATATAAAAAAATGTTCTTTTAGTTTATTTAAGCTTCGTTTAATTCGATTTTTTTATTAATTTAATTTGATTTTTTTTCATTTCGTTTTATCGTGAAAATATTCTGTGTGAATAGTTGAATAAAAATTAAACGATTTTGTAAATGTAATTTAATTAATTTATTTTTTGTTTTCTTTTTCCTATTTCGTTTTCTTTTTCTTAATTTATTTATATATTTTTTTAGATAATATCTTATTTTATTAATCAAAATTAACCATATTTTTATCTTTAATTTAATTTATTTGTGTTTTTATTCCATTTAATTTATTTCATTTGATTTTCGTTATTTAATTCCATATACTTTAATTTTTAAGGGGTTCCTTTCAGTTTTATTCAATTTAATTTATATATTTTTTGCTTATTTGTTTTATATATATTAGGTATTTTTTTACTTTTTTATTTAATTAAATCAAATGTATTTATTTATTTTTTCTTTGCTTTATTTAAATTTATTTTATATTAAATATTTCAATTTATTTTATTCCATCTCATTTTTTTAAGTCGATTTTTTAAATATTTTATATTTCATTTCGTGTTATTATATTTAATTTTCTAATATTACATTTTCTTTCACTTTATTTTTATTCATTTTATTTAAGTAGTTTTGTATAATTAAATTAAATTTTAGTTTATTTTATGTTTTTTATTAAATTTTTTTTATATCGAATTCTACCGCATTTTATTTCTATTCATCTGATTTAATATCATTTAAATTTATTTGGTTCTGTGCCAATTTATTTAGCTTTAATCTCTTTGAATTTTTATAGATTTATCTATCTATTTCATTTAATCGTATTTTAAATAAAACTATTTTATTTCTTAGTTTATTGAAGTGAATTTAATTAAATTTTATTTTATAATTTTTTTTATAACGTAAGTTTATTTATTTTATTACTTTGATTTATTTTTATTTTCTTTTCAGTTATCTTTCTCTTTTAATTCATACTATTTTATTTTATATAGATTTATTTTCTTTTGTTCTATTTTATCTAGTTTCATATTTTTTCTAATTTTTATTTTTATTTTTTTATTATATTTGTTCAATTTTATCTTTTATTACGTTTTTATAATTTTTTTTTTGTTTGTTTTTATTTATATTTTTTAACTTTAGTTTGCTCCAATTTGTTTTATTTGCAAAAGTTCAAGTGAAATGCAGTAACTGCGAGTAGCTCATGGATGTGTATTCGAAAGAATGCATAAGCATGTATGTATACATGCATATAAATATTTTATATTTCTTGGAAAATGTGATACATTGGATTTATGAACGCTGAGATGATTACTTGAGGTCACCAGTAAATACAAATCACCAAGTTTTGAAAAGCGTCTTAGCTTAATCTGTGTATGTTTACTTAACCATTTCCTATACTTCAGAATTTTATAAAATTTATTTTATTTAGGTCAACAAAGTATCGAAATAGAAGACGATTAGTTATCGATTATTAAATGTATTTCACGATTAACGAAATACGATTAGAAATGCAAAGAACTTATTTATAACTCCTATCTTGATTTTCTAACTGATTTTTTCACAGTTAATTTCTTTTAATTCAATGAAAAAAAATTCACTTATAATGCAACTTATAATATTTACTTCTTCCACTCTTTCATGTTTATTTTTCCACATAATTTTTTTTTATTTCTAAAGAAAAAATTCCCATTTGCAAACTTTTTCTTTCTTCTCGTTATTTTACTTGTCGACTCTCAAGGAATATTAAAAAAACTCGTTTTACTTCTTTCTCAACGCTTTTTATAGAGCCCCGTAAAATTGAAAGTCTGCTCCAGCGCACAAATGAGTGGCAGCCCATTTGCGTGACTTTTCTAAGCGAAATGTAAAAAAATTAAAAAAAAATACAAAAAAAACATTGTAAGCCATTACAACTCTCAACTTTACTCAACTACGAACAACTTGACTCCATTCAACGTTAAGTGTGGCATGTAAAAGTGGTGTAAGGCAAAATAATTCTTTTTGAAATTCGCTCAACCACACACCTACATACATTCACAAGTACACGCAGAAAATTTGCTTTACTAAAAAGTTGAGAACTGTAAATACCGCAATTTGTGTGTAACTGGGTTTAGAGTGTACTTAAAAAAACCCATTTTTTTCTAACTGTTATTCTTGTACTTCTATAATACTATGCATTCAGAAGTGTAAGCGGCCCCCTCCATTTGTGGAAAACCATGAAGACGAACATCAAAAAAGGAAGAAGACTTCGGCCAAACACCCAACAAAGGATGTAAGCGTCAGTAATAAAAATGATTGTTAATATTGTTTCTGGCTCCAGATCAAATTTAGGTTTAAATTCCTTATATTATTGTATAAACTAAACACTAAACTGTGTTGATGAATCCTGGTGAGTAAAAACAAAAGTTGATAATTACAAAACATTGTGCATTGGTCACAACAAAGCTAGTCGGGGCCTAGGCTAATGTGTTGAAGCCTGGAGCAATACTTTCATCTTTTTCTGAGTAGGTTATTGAAGTCAGTTGTATACTTAAGCTCGCGAGTGTGTTTTGTCTAATGCTTAAGGGGTTAGAGGCAGTCAAAGGCCCGAAAAAATTATGATTTTCAAAAATTTTTTTTTTGCTACTCAATTGCTTTATTTTACAAAAATAAAATTATTGCAAAATTTCAAAAAAAAAAAAAAATTAATAATTGTAAAAGTTATTGCTGTGTGTGTGGGGCCAGTTTCTCCAGAAGCTCCTTACGTTAAAGTTTTGCTTTCGATTTATGTAGAGTTATACGAATTATTTAATTACTTATACTGTGTCGTCTATTCCTGGGTCATAGATATAATAGTTCTTCAACCATCATGGCAGCTTCCAAAATATTTATTTGCTGTTGCGTTCTATCTACATTCATAACAATAAAACCCGAGAAGTTGGTTGCTTGCAGCTGCTACTAGCTACTTGTTCTCGAACATTCCGGCGCCCGAGCACACTTTGTTAATTGTTGAATAACTCGAAAAATATTTGCCGGAACCACTTCAAATTTTCAAACAAAAGATAAGATACTGTACTTAAGAAAATGCGAAAAAAATCCAATTTTTTCAAAATTCTGACTACCTCTAACCCCTGAATTGTGCTTAAAATTCTAACTCAAATTTAAGATTCCCAAACTGAAATTCAGTAATATGAGTTAAGAAATTTTGGGGGTAAAAATAACTTAAAACTATTGAAAAATCGCATATTTAACTCATTTGGTTATTAGTTCAGTAAATATAGGTCAGGAAATCATAAATTCCTTGTACTCTATAAATAGATACTGAATAAAACATAGTTTTTAAAGGTCAACATTAGCCTTAATAAGAAAGGGTGTTGGAAAGCAGATATGTCAGTGAAATTAATTTTTTACACCGCCTCAAACTGTGCAACCAACTGCAATGACCTCTTGTTTGTTTTTTTTTTTTTTTGTACTGCTTTAAATTCCGAATGCACCACAGCATTTCAACTCCAACGAAAATTTTCACCATGTACTCCATAAGGGTCCTTTTCCATCAAAGCACGTACCTCTTTACTACATTCATATAACTGTGCATGCGCTTGCAAACTAAAAGTAGTCCTAAATGATGCTGATGCTAAATAATAGCCTACGCAAGCATTTGGTAGCTAGAAACTTAAAATTTCTTCAAATGTTCTACGTGCAACGCCCACCTAAAGGCGACACTTTGAAATGTCGCTAAGCGCCTGCACAAAGACTTATAAATATTAGCATGCAGCTGGTGATGCATGTGGCAACATTTTTGCATTACTAAAAACTGGCCCGACAATTTTACAGCACACCTCACACACACACTCACACTTTCACATACGAGCGTACACCAAGAACAAAGAGGACGTGTTCGTTTGTTGTGGAAAATTGGAAAATCGTTGCATACCTGCAACTTGCCATCAGTTTAACCATTTTCCCTACATTGCTGAAATTGTACGAACTGCGGATACAAACTAAGAAGAAAAATTTCAGGCAACGTTTAGTGTAATTTTCGTTAGGTTTCGCTTCCGTAGCCAAGGAGTAAATTTTATGTGACCACACCTCTTGCCTGGCCACTACTCCGATTTCTACCATAGCCGTTACCTATTTCCCGGTACTTTGCAAATTTTCCATTTTAATATGAAAGAAATTAAGATGAATACTTATGTATACAGCAGGAAGGGCAGCAGCAGCAGGCGACAGTGGCAGTGGCAACGCCGGCGAAGTGGCATACAACGTTGAAGTATGGCAGCAAAAGTCATGCAACGACTGTGATACGGAGTGAGGTGGAGTGCGTCTTTCCAGGGCTTGTGTAAATGAATGCGCCACAATGCGTCACAAGTGTACTTAACACTCACTCACTCATTTTCTTTCGGGCTTTTATTTTTTATTTGCTCTTTGTTAGATTTTTTTTCAGCATTTAAAAAAAAATTTTTTTTTGCTGTATTCCCTTTACTAACTAAATGAGTACCTTAGTTGGCTTGCGAGTAATAATGTTAAGTGTCTCTGTTTCAGGGCAATGAAGACGGCATAGCGGTAGCTGCTCAGCAATTAAAGTCGCATTTGGCGCACCAGTGCGTATGAGTAATGCGTTCGTTCTAGTGCAAGGTGCTTCAGGTGCTGGTTGCTGGTTGCTGTATTAGTAGGATGAATTTTTAGTAAATGAGCAGTTTATGCATTTTTCATTGTGACAGTGATTTAATGCACTTGCATTGCTTGTAAAAAAAATTAAACGATCTTTGCTTGTTTGGGTTTTTTTCTTTACTTGAATCGTAAAGTTCGTCCATGAATCCTCATAAAATGATCTTTGAATGCCGTATTCTTCGATAATAATTTAATTCAAGTAAGCCTGGTTTTATTCAGGTGATTTCGTCACACATTAGGGGTGGTGAGCAGCTACATGTAATGGGCAATATTTGAAAGTCGCGCTTTTTGACTTCATTGAGATCCAGCAGGAATTTTACCCTCAAGTGCTTATAGCCGGCCTCAATTGTATGAAAATTCCTTTTTTAACGTATTAGCAACACTTGATAATACTTTGTTCACATTTTTCAGTCATTTGCAGTTGAAAAGTGGTGGAATTGGGGCGAATTAATTATTTTTCAAAACTTGAGTGTTCCAAATTTTTTCCAATAATATCAAAAATGGTCCCATTTGGAAATAAAAATTATGGTTCTGTTCATAGTTGTATTTAGAATTCAGAAATTATATTTTATGAAAAAGAAAAAGACATTTTGGAAACTTCCTTTCAGAAAGCTCGTCTTGAGGCGATATTGGAATAATTCGAAGGCAAAAATGATTAGGTGGTATTGAAGTGGGATTTTTCAAGAGTCATCAAAGCTTAAAAGTTACTTCTGAACTTCTTAGGAAAAAGTGCTAGCTACAATCGCTTAGTAATGAAGAGATCGCGAAATATTTGGATTTGATTGGATTGGGGTTGAAACGAATACTGGTGTAGAAAAGTTTTGGAATATGGAGATGCTTACTAGAGACTTTTAGCGATAGTATATTACATAGTCTACAATGAATAGAACGGTATATCTGCTAGATTCGACGTTACCAGCAGATATTTGTGCATTTTCAAGCTGAAGTCTCACTTCGTTTCCAGAATTGTTCTCTCCCCTACTTCAATTGGTTCAAATATCTCTAAAAGGCTTTGTAAAATGTGTTCTTCGCGCGTTCATCCCGACTTATGGTGTTCAGCGATGATGCCCATTTTTGTTCAATGGATACGTCAATAGGCAAAATTACCATATTTGGGCTGAAGAGTAAGTCATTCAAGAACAGACATAACATCCGTTAAAAAGAACAGAATCATTCAAAATTGGTTTTTTTTTCTGGCAGATTAGTGATTTGAATAATAAATTTCAATCAAAATGCAAGCAAAGAACAAAGTAACCAAAAAAAAAAAACAAAAATCTTTTGCCTTTTAAACCTTCAAGAAGAGAGAGAAGAATAGCTGCTTTAGAAACTTCATCTTATATGAATTCGCCTTTATTTAAGCCTATAAATGCCAATAGTTTCTATAAACTTTGGTTCAGTGTGTTGACATGAAATCGCTCAATTAAGCATGAGGAAGGTATCTTTTAGTTTAAAATTGGCGCGACATGTGCGCTTTTTCCAGTATTTGGCTGAGATTGTCCTTGAACTCATGGTATATATCTCTATGTAACCCCAGGAATTGATGAATTTACATATCTATGCTAACTGCGAAAGGCTGATGCTTCTTATGGAAAGCTTTTCATGGGGTAGATGTACCATCGCAAAGAACTGTCATTACTAACCGAGGTGCCATTATATGTAAATATAATTGGCGTGTACACCCTTTTTGGGTGTTTGGCCGAGCTCCTCCTCCTATTTCTGGCATGCGTCTTGATGTTGTTCCGCAAATGGAGGGGCCGACTCCGAACGGCTGATATTTTTATGAGGAACTTTTTCATGTCAGAAATACACTCGGAGGCTTGCCATTGACTGCCGAGGAGCGACCGCTATTCGAAAAATGTTTTCCTTAATTTTGGTATTTCACCGAGATTCGAACCAACGTTCTCTCTTAGAATTCGGAACGGTAGTCACGCACCAACCCATTCGGCTACGGCGACCGAGGTGCCATTACTAATACAAAAAAAATTGTTTTATCATTTGAATTTCTAAGAGCACAGTTGGGCATCGAACTCAAGACGAGACGAATATTTTTGCATAAAAAAATTCTACATCTGAACGCTTTGGATAAATTGTATCGTTGTAAAAATGAGCTCAAGAAGCCATGTGGAGAGGCGAAAATTAAAGGATTGGGTAGAGCATCCAAAACCGAAAGTGTTAATAAATTGATATGCCCGACGTAAAAGTAAAGACACATCTTCTCAATCATTCTTATCTTCTTAATGAAAAAAGCAAGACATACCTATATACATAGATAATTTTAGATGTGGTTCAATATAATATATCTTTAAATTTAGATATGCCATATATTTATATGTATAAATACATCTTTAACTTCAAGCATTTTATAATTTTCATATACTACAATAAATGAATCATTTTACAATACAAATAGCTAACAAATTTTTATTCACCTCAATTAATCTTCCAATTTTCACAACATAACTTTTTCTTTTCACTATGATTGCAGTATTTTCCGATGGACTGCATTTTAATAATGGGAAAATGTGCGTGCCAAACAATAGCTATGCAGAAGACGAAGTATTAGTACAGCAAAAAAGACAACAACAGAAGCATTAAAAATGCACACGCACATAAGTACATAGAAAAATGTATGTAAAACCATGTAATCGTTTACGCACGAACGGTATTTGAAAGCCCAGAACATAACATTCAAGCTTGCCAAAGAACGCTACGTCATGATGAGCCAGCAGCGAAGGAGTGCCAAATCGAGCAAAGTGCAAGCAACGCCAATAAATTGATATTAAAAATTTACTTACTGAAACAATAAAAAACAATAAATCATCGCATATCAAAGGGATTTTACGCAAAGGAAAGTCTAGAAAATGCAGCAAATTTTTTATGAAAACAAAAGGCCAACAAAATGTTAACTCAGCCTCAGCTATTTTTGTAGTCAAACGCTGACACGAATTATAAGCTTGCAGACGTATTGGAAAATTGAAAGCGCAATGAAGCTTTTGCAAAATTTGCGCTTATAATGCACAAGCGTGGCAAGAAGCAGCAGCAGCAGCGTAGTAAACATTCATTATTTTCACTTAAAATTCGGACATTTATTAGTTATGCCATAATTAATGTAATATTGCAGACGCACAAAACTCGCAAAAGAAGGAGAAACAAAAAAAGGGGGGATGAATTAAGAAATATATGAGGGACTGTGAAAATTTTGGATACATAAGCTCATTTCATCCTCAGCTGTATATCACAGTTTAAGACTCCATTTTACTTCACTTCGTTCCCTTTAATTGCACTTCAGCCCAATTTTTATTTCGTTTCATTTCCATTTTCTTTGCATCTTTTTGCTAAAATTCATTTAGCTCCTTTTTCTTTCGCTTTATTGCTCTAATTTTCAGCCTGCTTAATTTGGTTCCATTTAACTACGACTATCTTCAATCGAATTCTATTTTATGTTGTCCCATTTTTTCTAATTCTATTTCATTCTACTTTATGGTTCTTTTATTTCTTTTCAACTAATTTTATTTCATACCATTCGATTTTATTTCATTCCATTATCTACGTCACTTTGATTTTTTTTATCCCATTTCATTCCATACAAATTTATTCCATTCCATTTTATTCCATAAAATAAATTTTTTTAATTTTTTCATCTAATAATTCCATTTCATGAATGGAATAAAATGGTATGAATTTATTCCATTCCATTTTATTTCATTCCACTAGATACGATTCCTTAAATTTTCATCTAATTTTATTTTATACAATTCGATTTATTTTATTTCATTCCTTTCAATTAAGCTAAGCTTCTTTAGTTCTCTTGCAGCTAATTTCATTTCAATCGATATCATTTATTTTATTTCATTTCAGTTAATTTAGCTACGTTTCTTTGGTTTCTTTTGATTTCATTTCATTTCACTCCATTTGAATTCATTTCTTACTATTTCATTCCATTTTACTTCGTTTCATTTTATTTAATTCCTACATTCCTGCTCATTTCATTCCACTTCAATTCCACCTGCTCCATTTCATTTCAATTTGTTTTACCTTATTTTAATAAATTTTACTTAAATTAATTTCTTTTCACTTCATTTCACTCATTTTCATTCCACTTTATTTCATTCCACTCCACTTTCTTTCACTCCATTCCACTTCATTTCATTCCATTTAGCCACTTCATTGCATTTTATTTCATGTATTTTCATATCATTGCATTGTTATTACATTTCATTCCAGTTCGTTTCACCGACCTCAAATTCCATTTGCTTTATTTCATTCCCATTAACCTTGCTTCAGTTTATTGAAATTTACATCATCCCATTTTCTTTTGCGTTATTAACCCCTTTTCATTTATTGTCATTTCATTTCCATGCATTTCAATCGGTTTCATTCCATTCCATGTTATCTAATTTTTTCACCCCATTTCAGTTCATTTCATTCCCATCATTCACTTTGGGTCACTTTATTAAATTTTACTTTAGTCGATTTTTCCTCCCTTCATTATACTCATTTCCATTTGATTTCGCTGTATTCCACTCCGTTCCATTTCATATCATTTTATTCCATTCAAATCCGTTATTTCCCTTCAATTCAACTAAATCCATCTAATTAAATCGGCATATTTTTATTCTCATTTTTTCTCGTTTCTTTTATATTTATTTTATTATATTTTATTTAATTTTACCTTTTTTATTTATATTTTTGCTTTATTTTTTTCTTCAGAATACTAATTTTAACTTAATTTTATTTTATTTCTGTTATTATTTTAGTTTGTATTTTTTCTATTATTCTAACACCTCATTTTATACACCCACCCTTTTTCTACATCTGAGCGATTTCTAAACGCCACTCAATTTTTGTTTTTTTCTGTCTTTTCAGCAACAAATTAAAATTTCAGTTTAATTTTGAAATTTAACCAAAATTGTCAGAAGTATTGAAAGAAAATTACATCTCTGATGGATCATAAAAAATTGAAGAATAATTGAAAACGCAAAAGCTTGAAAATTTCGACACAGCAAAACACGCGTGTAAATTGCTAAACAAAAATTAAGTTATTCCAAACTAATTTTAAATAAAATAAGCCAAGAAGTTTTGCTGATAAATCGAGCTTGAATTGCTTAACTTTTCATTTCTTAAGATACGTAAACGCGCAGATATCTTGCAAAAGCCTAATTTAAAGCAGCAACCAAAATTCGACAATAAAAAATGAATTGTGAAAACTCTGGCGTCAGATCAAAATAAATCAAAGGAAAATCAAAAATAAAAATGAAAAATTTAAATTAAATGAAAAGGAAAGTTGTGTGACATTTATTAGATAGAAAGCGACAAACAACAACTGCATGAGAATATTCGCCGCGCCAGCTACAGCACGAAAACAAGAATAAACTGGGATCCTGTTTACGCACAGAACGAAAACAGCCACTTCCATAGCAGCTGTAACGTAACCGCAACCACAAACATGCCTCAGCAGCAAGAGAAACAGCTACAGCGAAGGCAACATCGCCAGTGTGGTATGCAACAGCGACGACATTATTACCATCATTTGCCACAGCCGTTGAAACTCATAACGGTGTTAGTCATCATCGTTTGTGTGCAAGGTAAGTGAAATGTCAACATCAATTACATTTTTTTGCAAAAATATTTGCTTTTTTTTGCCAATGAAGTGTTGTTTTTGTATCTTTCTTTTATCTTTTTTGAAGAAAGAAAGTTGGTATGAAAAGAAAGATGCGGAGTTTTGAGTGTATTAACATGCTTGCGTGGTTCAATGACTACTTTTTTTGGATTAAAAAAATATTCTTAATTTTTCCAGATGTAAATGGTTGGGGCGGTTAAATCATATGTGAGGTATTATATGTGTGTCATATCAGTACAAATGATATATGTTTTGTTCAACTTTTATTTTGTATCGTTGGTTTAACATTTCCAGGAATATATTTTGCGAGTATATTCTTAAAGGCTATAGACCATAGACTATAGATAGGTAGCTGAGGCCTGGCACGTTTAAAAGTAGAACTATCTTAGACCCCCTTTTTTAAAATGTTTATAAACGAAATTTCCAGTTGTTTGAGCATATTTTGTATGCTATCCTGTCTCTTATACTCTTTCTACTTGCAAAGGGATCTGATAAAGTTGTCGATTGGTGTGGTAAGAATAAAAACTAAAATTAAATATAAATAGCTATTTTGACCCACTCAAAATTACGCTCTAGTATTTCAACTTCTTACCATATTTGTGATTCTCAGTAGGGTAGCCCTACTGACATTACAGACCTAGGCATGGTATTTGACTCTAATTTCACATACAAAAGCCACTTCAGCTACAAGATGGCTGAATCATATACTTGTTGTGTTGTTGTTGTTGTACGGGGAGCGCTGCTGGAATAACAGTCCTTGGAGATAGTAAATCCGGGTCGTTCCGGTAACGTAGAATCAACTGTCGGGCCAACACTTAATCATGCACTATTTTGGCTTACATTCGAAGTTTCAGTTCAGACTTTACTGATCTCTATACCTTCATACATAACTAGTGCACTGTAAGTCAGCTTATGTCATCGCTTGCAACCTTTATTGGTTGTTTTGGTCAAGCTCCTCTTATTCGGGATATGAGTCTTGAATGTTTAATGTCGGCCCCGAATGGCAGATAGTTCTTTATAAGAAGTTTATCAAGGCAGAAAGACTCGAAGGTTTGCTTTTGCCTGCCGACGGCCAACCGCTCTTTCCAAAAACTTTCTATCATTTGTTGTTTCGTGTGCGGAGTTTCGAGCCCGAGCACTATCGAATGGTAGGTACACATAAACTCATTCGGCTACGGCAACCGCCGTCAGTCTAAGGCAGATTACGGCATCATACCTTGGAACCCTTACTAGCTTTTCTTATCAAAATTTTAGTGCCATCTGTCATTCGATAATGCTGATGGAGCGTTGGAATTTGGGGATTTATATGTTGGTGATTCTGTGGTTTGGAATATTTTTCAAGCTCGGAATTTTGGATGTAGCAATTACATTTCTGGGGATTTTAAGCCTCTCCCGATGACGGGATGGCTAAGTGAAAAGATTTAACGGGTAGTACAACCTTTTACTATGTACATAAATACTTGTATGTAGATATTTTAAATTTCATGCACACAAATTATCTTCTAAAGGGCTTTCCAATAACAGGTACTATTTTGAATAGCCCGCTACTTCGGTAGATGTCACTTTTGAAGCTGTGATTTTTTGATATTTGACAAGTAGAAACTACGCCAATAATAAAAATGGAACGATACACGCTTAAACAACGCATTGAAGTTATTAAAATTCACTATAAAAATGGTAAAAACTTGGCAGAGACGGTTCGTAAAACTCGAACATTTTTGGGTCATCGTGAAGCACCTTGCCGGACCGCAAAACAGAAATTGGTGAAAAAATTAGAGGTGTTGGGGCAAATTAGTGATGTAAAGAATAAAACCCGTGCACGTCGCTCAAGAACGGCCGAAAATATTGCCGTTGTAGCCGAAGGTGTTGAATAAATTCCAGGTTTGTCCATTTCTCGTCGTTCTTTGGAATTAGACATTCCACAAACGTCATAACACCGTATTTTGCATAAAGATTTGGGTCTTAAGACTTATAAATTCCAGTTAACACAAGCACTCAAGCCAGCCGATCATCAACAACGTCGTGTCTTTGCTGATTGATACTGAAGATTACAAATAAAGTAATTTTTAGAAGAATTGACGGCAATGTCCAAAAAACTTGGATCACTTGACATGGAGGCGTTCATTATTTAAAATTTCTTATGAAAAACTAGGTGGAGATGTTGGTCAAAATCATTTCGGAATTAATCTTGTCCAAAGTTTAAAAAAATGTCAACATTTAATTTGATAGCAAATTGTAATAGATTTTTAATTTTTTAATATTTAAAATAAGTAACAGTTTTATGGGGATATTTTCAGAATTTTTAGAGTATTTATTTATGACCTACAAATACATTTTCCACTGCAAGTGATTTCTTCTTCTTCTAGATAGGCATTGTGACTTAACATCTTTATTTTGTTTTTTGTTACTCTTAAAATAACCAACAACTTCACTTCTGGTATTTTCAAAACTCTAGCTAACTCATCAAGAAACATTAAGTAGACCTTTTCGAACAGAAGTGCCTTGACTAGAAAAATTGATGTTAAAAATCATCCCAACTCAATCAGAGGCATGAAAAAGTAGTAGAGCGAGAGATGCCTCTGTTATTTTAGAGCAGTTATTTGCCACCTGGTGATCCAATGTTTAAATATTTTTCACAAAACCTTATATTTACCTTGCGTCTAAAGCATAAGACAAAACAAAGTTGGAGCTGGGAATATGAATGATTCGCTTCGAAAGAAAAATAGCTTAAAAAATGTGGCAATAAAAAAATTAATCGCTGTCAACACGCTTCAGTCTCCACGTTGCGACGAGTAGTATATATTGACACAAGGAATTACTTAAGAAGAATTGCAAAAGTAGCACGAAGCTATGACAAAATATTTCCTGCAATGACGCGTATGCATACCAGGAGGATAAACTGCCATGGGTTTGCATACATAGGTACATAACAAAATACGATATCCACGACAGCATGTGTTGTGCGAAGTATAATGAGCGCATTTGTCTCTAGGGCGGACACACATCCTTACACAAATATTTGCATACATACTTATACTTACACGTGCTTTAAGTGTGTGATGCAGCACTTTCTAAATGAGTGACAACACGACTGTGGAAAAAAGTGGCATGCGGCAGCGTCATATTGCGTAGCAATTTTTTGGAAACGAGACAGAATCCAGAGAGAGATATTACCATTATTCGGTCACCACTTGACATTTGACTAGAGTAAAGAAATTTCATGAACAAAAATCATTTGAAATTGATTTGGGAAAATTTAAATTTTTTATTGAAAATATCAGTAAATAAAAAAATTAAAAGACGCAAGTTGCTCATTTTATCAAGGCCCACATTCCTCGTTCCTTTATGAGTTTATTTGTTAACACTTGGAATATTTAAAAACTACTAAAAACGAATATAAATTAAAAACAATGAGTTCGTAGTTTATCAGTATTCGCGAACGCTATAAAAGTATTTAGTTCTAAGAGCCAAAGACGGAACAAATATTTTTTAAATATCGGAAATGAGACTTTGAACGCCATGAATAAAGACATTAGTTATTAGGGAGTGATTAGTGTTAAAGTGACATAAATCAGGGTAATTCCGATAAAGTAGAACAGACTATTGCGAGAATGCATCCAACTTGCGTTCAACCTCGATTTATTTAAATTAAATTGTCCGCACAAGTGCAAATGGAGTGGAGAATTACATTTGCTATATAAAACTTGACAAAAAATTTTATAAAGGATATGAGAGAAAAATGAATGGAAGTGTTAAAAAAAATATTAAATATACATAGAAATTTGTTTACATTTAGATTTGGATTTACATAAGGCTTGCACTACGACCTCAATGCATTTTGCGCCCTCTACTCATCACAGTACCTCATCAGAACCCAGCTCCCCTATTAAACTTAAGATTGGACTAAGCATATTATGGAATTGTTAGAAACTATAGAAATTTGTTAGACGATTCTACCCAATTTTTTTGTTAATTTTTTTTTTCTTTTTAAACTCAGTCAAAGAATTTTTATGAGTACAATTATTTTATGGGACTCCGAACCCCTTCGTAGAAGCTATTTAAAGTAAAAGGTTTTCCAATAAGAAATGTTATTGCCGTAAAAGATCAATGGTTTCGTTGCTGGTGTGGCACGTAGCGCCGTCTTGTTGAAAATAAACGTTGTCCAGATCAATACCATCCAAATCCGACCATAAAAAATCGTTAATCACGTCTCGATAGCGAAATCCATTCATCGTAACTGTTGCTCCAGCTTCATTTTCGAAAAAGTAAGGTCCAATGACTTCGGCGGATCTGACAATTTTGCTTGTTGACGAAGCCACCGAGGTGGAAATGGGCCTCATCACTCAAGATGATTTATCGATGGAATTCCGGATCATTTTCATGCATTTCAACTACTCAATCACCAATGACACGACGTTGATCGGCTGGCTCGAGCTCTGATGTTAACTGGATTTTACACGCCTTAAGACCCAAATCTGTATGCAAACTACGGTGTAATGACGTTTGTGGAATGTCTAATTCCAAAGAACGACGAGGAATTTTTGGTCCCTAGCGATACCAGATGGAGACCGACCTGTATGAATACTTCAAGTAGACATCATGTAGGATGTCAGCGATTCTGGCGAATCTAAGTAGGGCTGGGAGCTCCGCTTTTGAGACGTCTTCCAGACCCTCAAACAGTGGGGCTCCTAGGCATCTTAGTCGCGTTTTTAATAATGCCGGACAAACGTACAGAAGGTGTTCTAAAGTCTCCTCAACATCCTCTCTGCATTTTCTGCATTTGTCCGTGTGAGCAATCCCTATCTTGTACGCATGTGCAGGCAATAAATTGTGACCTGTTAACATACCTATGATAATTCTGCATTCCTTTCGCGAGAGCGTAAGTACGAATTGAGTCAGTTTTTTTTCGTTAGTTCTACACATGACTTTTGCTGTTTTGCATGTGGTCAGGTTAGTCCCCCTAGCTTCCACTTGCCTTTTCATGTGGTCGTCCATTTCGTTGTATATTGTGTTTAGTGGTTTTGGTATGTCGTTCTCTTGTTGAAATGGTAGTCTCACAGAAAAACTTTTAAGCAAAAAAAAGTTTTTTGAAAAAGTTCTTTTAAAATATGCCAAACAACTTTTTTTTAATTTTTTTGTAAATTTTAATTGAAATTTTTTTTTCAATTGTTTTAAAATTAATTAAGTCTGAGATAAGAGTTTTTTAAATATGCCAAACTTTTTTTTGTTTTAAATTTGAATAATAATAAAAAAAAATTATTTTCGAAAAGTATATTTTACTAAAAAACTGTTTTTTTTTATTATAAAAATGTTAACAATAAACCGGAAATATTTCAAAATATTTTCAGTTTGCTCCATATTATAATCAAACCTGCAAATAAACCAATTTTTAGAATAATTCACCCAAAAGCCCAAAATATTTGGATGTCTTGTTATGGAACCGCTCTAACTAATTATTTAAATAATATAATGTGTTGTGTTTTATTTAATTTGCAACAGACGTTCAAAGAGCTTTATCTAGATAGGGGTCAACCGTGAGGAAATTGCAATTCGGTTACCGCTTATTTAAATTTTTTTTTTATTAAAACATTGCAATATGGGTATCAAACTCCAGGTGCTTCTTCACTATTTTAATAAAAAAAAACTTGAGCTAGGGTTGCCAACTCGTAACTATCTTATTTATTACTTCATTTTAAAACTTAAAAACAAAGTAACAATAAGTGTTAAAAAAAATACTTTAACTGAATGAGCATTGTCACAGGAATACACGTATGCCCAGGGTAACCACTGATTATAAATTATTGAACTATAGAATACATTACTTCAATGTGGTTATCAATTAAATTGAAATTTAAGTAGCTATGATTCACAAACATAAAATTTTTGGATTATATTTTTAATATAAAATTTTTGTAGGATTGCGTTTTTTGATATAACATGCTTGGTGCTTTTAAAGTCTTTATTTAATTAAAAAAAAAGTTTTACCAAAAACAGGTTTCACTAAAAATTACTTTCCGTGTCACAAAAAAAAAAAAAAAAATAAACAATTGATTTTCCGAAATCACGTAGGCAACTCTACCAAAAAAATATATTAAATTATTTGGTGATTCTTCTTATAAATATGTTTAGCTTTAGGCAGCTTGAACCCATATTGTGATATTTAATTCTATTTGTAAATAATTGAAACATCAAGCACCACACAAAGCTCGCTCGCTCAAAAGTTCTAAAAAGTAATTTGTAGATAATCGAAAGCACACAAGTGCAAAAATGTAAGTACCAATATACCACTACCGATGAAAACCATCTTCTGGGCATGCAGTTTCATACCTAATTCAATTTTATGTTGTTCAAGTTTGAAGTGGCAACAAATTTTTGTGGATTTTTCACTTTTTTTTTTTTTGTCCATTTTCTTCAATATAAAAATATTTGGAGCGTTGACAGGAAACACATAACACCGTCAGCAAAACAAATGATAGAAAAATCAAGGAAAAAGTAACACAGTTTACTGAAATTGAATGGGCTACCACGCGCATACCCCACATTTTTTTAGAAATTCTGACGAAAAGATTTGAAATTTTCATAATTTTTTTTTTGTTTTTTTAATTTTGTACAAGGTTTGAAACTTTGAGCAATAAGATTTCTGTGTATTATATTTTTCTTAAAAAACCCAAATAAAGAAGTACAGGGTGAACGATATGAAGTGTTATCTATTCAAAACACCAACTTTTTTCTGTGACATTACTTTTTATTGACTTGAAAGACAAAATTGTTAAAAAATGATTACAATTTTAACATATATTCACTTTAGCTCGATATGGCCACCTTTTGCCTTGACTATAGCCTTCAAACGGTCAAAAAATGAGTTGCATGCTGCACGAATGTGATCTTGAGGTATTTTGGCCCATTCTCGTATAATCGCTTTTTTCAACGCATCCATATTGGCATATTTTTTAGTCCTCACCTTGCTCTCCAAAATGGACCAGATGGAATAGTCCATCGGATTTGCGTCTGGCGAATTCGAAAGCCATTGTGTGGACGAAATGAAGTGTGGATCATGATTTTTTAACCATTCTTGGTTCACACGAGCTTTATGAGACGGTGCCGAGTCTTGTCGGAACGTCCATGGTCTACGACCGAAATGTTTGGATGTCCACGGCTCTAAGGCAGCTTCTAAAACGTTTTCCCGTTAATAACTCGCATTCACTTTGACACCAGGCTCGATAAAAACGATTGGAGAGCGTCCATCAGCGGTCACTGGGGCCCAAACCATTACTCGCGATGGGAAATTGCTTCGGGTGGCCATACGTAAACTCAAATTCTCGTAAGAGCGTTCGGTCGAGAAAACACGATCGTTTTGAGTGTTTATGAACTGCTCAATTGGGAAATGTTTTTCATCAGAAACACACAATGTTAGGAAATTCGGCACGTTCGTGCAAGCGCAACAACTCCTTTGCTCTTTCGCACCGAACTTTTTTTTGCTTGGGTGAAAGATCGCGTGCTTTTTGGAACTTGTAAGCCTTAACTTTGAGCTTATTTTTCAATATGCGTCGAATGCTGTGTTGCGATATTTTCAGTTCTTTGGCCATTTTTCTTCCACTTCGACGTCGATTTCGTTCAAGTTGAGCCTTCACTTTCCGAACCATTTCTGGCGTTGTTGCGGTTTTCTTTGGTCCACCTCCATAGCGTTTTGCAATGCTACCAGTATCATTGTAACGTTTTATAGTGCGATACACAAACATTTTATTCACTGAGCTCACGAACAATGGCTGGTTGTGATTTTTCAGCCAAATATAACGCAATCCCACTATTAAGTTTGAATTCCATCACAGAAAAAAAAATTCAACAAAACTGAGACGCAAATGCGTTTGATGGCTTATAAACAATACATATATTGAACTCTCATTAGAACAATTGTAACGTTGATGTCATGAGCTGTTTTACAGATACAAGCAGTGAGAAGTTGGTAACACTTCATATCATTCACCCTGTAGATGAAAAAATATCTGAAAACTTTGCAAAGAGTCGCAGCTTTTGTATGTATACCTGGTAAAAGCTTATAGGCTACAGTCCTTAACAATAATATATTTGATATAATTTATTATTAATTTTGTTATACTTAGTAACTTATTATGAAGCATTATTTTCCTTTTAACTGCTTTCTCATGGCCATTTTAGTCGCTGTAGCAACCGCTCGTATGCGCAGAGTTGCTTAATTTGTTATTAAAAATTGTAAAATCATTGAAAAGGTAAATCTATACGGAGAGAATACACGGTTCCACTTAATCTCCAGTCACTTCAATTTATTTCCACTTATCTTTGCTTCGGAATTGCCTCACTTGACTCATATCCAACGGTAGCTACGAGTATAACTTTATTGCATTGCATTGAGTGGCAGTTCCCATTGGTGCAGCGACAACTTAAGTATGGCATGTAGCGTTTTTGTTGTTGTTATTTCCTTAGCATCACTGCCGTAAATTTCCGTGTTGAAATTCGAACGCTACTGCGCTTGGTTGGGAGTCAAAAAAAAGTGAAAAATAACACCAAATATTGGATTTCGATACCCTTAGTAGCTGCTTGACTAAATATATATTTTTTTGCCACTTTCAGCTATAGTTGAAATTTTTTTTTTATATCATTAAAATTTTAAATTCGATTTATAATATTTTCTATGATTTTTTCCTTCTTTTTCTCGTGTGACATTTCTTGATAAAATTTTCGCAAAATTCTCTGGCACTTGTGCACTGCAAGTAAAATTTTCATTTGTGTGCCATTCCTTGCGTAATAAAGTTTAAAGTCCTTTTCAAACTAAACATTTAATATTCTGCTGATTGTTAAGAGTTTTGCATTTATATAAAAAAATATATAGTTGAAATTGCTGATTGATTGGTAATAATACAATATTTTTTTAAATTCCTTTTCATTTGTGGGTTAAGATCAGACCAAATGCTGCATATTCGGGCAGAAACACAGTTAAATACCTAATGAAGTATGCACGCTTCAATTACACTGTACACAACATGATACAAAAAGAAATAACATTGCACCGAATATGGATTCTGTTGAAGAAAAAAACAAAAGAAAAAATTCTAGGAATAATATTTATGGTCAAACTGCTCACAGGATATATTTCTAGCCTATTTTTTCTGACGAAAGTTAGCCTTAATATTCCAGTTTGAGTAACAAGCCAATTTAGGCCTCTTGTTTTTACATCGTGTAAAACAAATGAATTAATAAACTACCTGAATGCACCATTCAGTTCCCAATACCAAGATTTCAACTCCCATTCCCGCACTTCTTATACCTATATCGGGGCCATTTTCATCGGTAAAAAAACAATACTATCCCATTTAACCAACTGATTGATAATGGTGTACGTCCAAATTTAGAATAAACGCTCAACCAAATCCTGTCTTTCCTGAATTTACGCCAAAAATTAAAATGATCTGTACCTCAAGCGAACCGCACATTTTATGGCGATTGGCCGGTGGAAGTACAAAAGCTGGTTTCATTATTTTAAAAAATTTAATGCTCACGAGCAGAGTCATTACAAACCTTTTGTTCTTCCAAATTAAGTGTGCCAGCAGTTTTCAGAGAAATTCGTTATGTTCCTTCAACTTTGCATTTTAAAGATTCTTTCTTCTGCTTCCATATCTTTGCAATAAATTCCACGTGAAAAGTTCGCACATCTTTCAAATATAATTGCCTGCTAATAAATCGCTTTATTTGGTATACATGCACACATACATACGTACATACTCGTATATACATATAAATGTCGTTAAATACCTTCTGTCAAAGAACACCAACCTCCATTCACCACGGACTCTGTGTATTCTCTTTGTCCTTCTGCTATTCACTGTCTCACTTTTTATTGCTCCTGATAATGAGTGGCAACGTCATTTGATGCTTTGATGCCGCCATTATACGCTGTGGCACATAAAAAATTTCTGCAGCAATTTGATAAATGAGTTTATAGCAATTTTACGTAAACGTTGCTACAACAACATTTCATGCCACAAATAATCAAATATACGGCATGATGACGAAGACGATGATGCCGATGTCGACACAGACGACCGTTATCTCATTAATTGTTTAATTGTATTTGCAATCGAAGCGAAATTACGCAGAGCTTTTGTGACACAAGCAGTGCAAATGCAATTGGCGAAGTGTAGATGGAGTGTCAATACGCGTATGTATGTATTGTGTCCCTAAAAACACAGAAAAAATTAAAAGGCAGGTTTCATTCAATGGGTTCGATGTTAACATAATTTGGTATTTTTGATTTAATTGAATATAATACAATTTTTCTTTAAAAATGGGGGAGTCTTATGTCAATTGAAATGCGTATTTCATTACATTAAGGCTTCTCAAATACATACGTTTTTAAATACATATACGAAGACAGCTCTCCCGCCATATAAAGTTAATAAACTGTCGTCAACAAAACAGGTTCGGTTAGGTTAGGTCAACATGGCTCAAAACTGATCCCCGGTGTTGCTAGGAGACAAGATGCCGGATAGTAGAGCTCTCATATTACTCTTCTCATCTTTTTGAGCTCCAGACACCCAAGATTCGAGCAGTAGTTGAGTAGTTCGATACTAACGAGTTTCGACGTTTGTTGTCTAACTGCTCAAATATTTGTTCGAAACTTTGAAAAATTTGAGCAGCTCCAAAAATTCCCATTTTTATTTGTCAGCATTTCTTTACTTTTCCAACGACGCTGGCTCTGTGTAAATAATTTGTTACATTATAAAAGAGCTGAGAAAAAGTAAAAATAATCAAAATTATTGCTCGAGCTGTTCAAAAAAGTCCGAAAATTGTCGAATAATGAGCATCCAATAGGTGTGCGGCACGATGGAGAGAGATAGAGACTCGTTGCTCATCTGCACGGGCTATTTAAAAATGTGCGAAGAAAATCGAGGGACCTAATGACTAGAGCACAGAGAGTGTTAAAATGCTTTTAAAAGACATTTAAATAGCACTCCATGAGTTAATTTAATACTATCTCGGGCATTGTCGGAAACTCTAACTTGGTTTGCATGCCCAAGTACAGGGTGGGCCAAATAAGACCTACTAATGTTAAACACAAATAATTTTTGCAATAATTATTTATATTGGGTAATTATTTTTATACATTGAATATATTTTATGTAAATTGTGTATGAAATATTACATCAGACAAATGTCCACCATTTTTCTCTATACAAAGATTGGCTCTTTTTAACGCTGTTTCCATTACAGC